>JASFAX010004464.1:0-39288 GCA_030737875.1 Allium sativum
AAATACATGTTAAATCAAATGGGGATGGTTGTTGTAACAACCCGTATTTTTCGATAACATGTTAAAACGAGAATCAAGGCAGAATGTAATTTTAAATTCTGAATCAAGTAAAACGGGCTATGCCATTGCGTTCGCCTCGGAAAAATACGCGAAATAGAGTCCAAGTTTTCGAAAATCGGAGTCCGTATGACCCGGTTAAGGCCCAAAGAAGTTTTCGGGAAATTTGAATTTCGAAACATGCAGAAATGGGGCCAGGCGGGAAAATTCCCGCCCAGACAAGTCGACAGGCATGTCGACAGGCATGTCGACAGGCATGTCGACAGGGCTGTTGACTTGCCCTGTCGGCTGATTCTGATCTGGTGCACCTATTTTCTATCTTGGCTAGGTTTTTGGGCCTGGTTCGAAATCTGACGGTTCAGGTTGGTCCTAAGGTTAATCTAAGGGCCTAAAACTATCCTAATCTCTATAAAAAGACCCTAAACCTAACCTAAATCCCTAAAAATCAAACCTAGTAACTAAGTGCTGCCAAAATCTTCATTGATCATGGCCTCCATCTCCAATCCCTAGAGCCTATGCATTCAAATCGGGTTCAAATCAAAAGGTGCAAGCTTGCTACACCAAATAGAGGCCAAATCAACATTGCTATGCGAGTTCCATGACGATTCTTCTACAAAGGAGGCACCTTTCTTAGCCAAGATGGTTCATGCTCCTTTCCCTAGGCTTAACTATGTAAGTTCTAGCTACTTTTGGATCAAAACGGTATTTTTAATGTTGACATGGGATAAAATGAGGCTAAACATGATTATGCGAACCTATATGAACCTTACCTTGCCTCTTGTGTTCATGTTTATGATTTTAGGCCATGTGAGTGACTTAATCATGCCTCTCATGCTATGCATAACCTAGTTTAACTTGCAAGTTTGGATCTTGATGCATGAAATGCTAGCATGAACCTTTAGGAACCACTTTACTTGTGAAACATTGGCTAAGACAAGATTTTGGGGCTTATGCATGTTTATGAACCCAAACCCCTTATGCTAACATGCAAGTTTGTGGCCAAATCCTTTATGAGATTATGCATGCTCGTGGCCAATCCCCTCTTTTAAGTTGTGCACGTTTATGGCCAAACCCTTTTTGATAATATGCATGTTTGTGGCCAAATTACCTTATGACACTATGCATGTTTATGGCCAATCCCTTTATGATGTTATGCATGTGGAAGCCAAGCCCTTTTTGGCATCATGCATGTTTTGAGACCAATATGTGACATAGTATCCTTACTATGTTGACTCGCTTTGCTTGCGTTGGGAAAACACGATTTTGGGTAGTTAGATAAACATGAACATGTCGCAAAATCTTAACTTGAATATGACATGTGTTTATACTTGAAAATATGACTTGAAAGATAACATGGAAGTTGACATGTAAATATGCATAAACATAAGCTTGGGAATTTACCTATTAAGTTAGGTCTACCCATTGGGAATTTACCTATTAAGTTAGGTCTACCCAATTGCTTGAAAACTTGACTATGAACATGACACTAGACTAAACATGAAAGTGGCCAACTCGAGGTTGGGTTGAGTTTGCAACGTAAAACTACCCGGAACCAACCGGCCTAACTAGTAGTTGCAAACAATAGTACTCAATGTGAGAAGTTGGTCATGTTGTGCTTGAACCCGAGGTTAGACCAAGTTGTGGTGTAAATCTACCCGGACCCGCCCGGCTTAACTAGTAACCACAACAAAGTCTAATGTGAGAGGTTGGGGTGCATTAAATAATTAATGCCACATAATAGGGTTAAGTTAATTTGATTAATGAGGCTTAACCAAATATGACATGGACAAATGGGTTAAGTAATTTGATTAGGCTAATGATACTTAACAAAACATGACAGGGTTGGGTAGGTTAAGTAACTTGATTTGCCTAACGACACTTGACCATTTTTATACGACGAGGGGACGGGATTAAGTTAACCAACACTTAATCAATCCAACACGATAACTTGATAAGGTTAAGTAAATTTTCTTAATGACACTTAACCGTATAATACAGTTAATGGATGAGGTTAAGATTAGACTTAACTAATCTAAACATGGTAATCGGATGGGGTTAAGTTAGCCTAGACTTAATTAATCCAACTTGGTAATTTAATGGGGTTAAGTTAAACACTTAACTAATTTAACACGATGATTTGATGAGGTTAAGTGACCTATACTTAACCAATCTAACTCGTTAATTTGATGAGGTTAAGTTAACCTATACTTAACCAATCTAACGTGAAAACATGATAAGGCTAAGTCACGAATCACTTGAATACGCTTGACCGATTTGACTCGGTAATTTGACAAGGTCAAGTTAATTTATATAATTAACCAATCTAAAATGATAAATTAGACGAGGTTAAGTTATGGATTGCTTAATATACTTAGCCAACTTGACACATGGTTTGTAGGGTTAAGTCTTGGACTTGGATACGTAGCCAATTTTGACATGGTTTGTAGACGAGCTAAGTTATGAACTTAAGTGACACTTAACCCATTAGATAAACCCTAATTCGGAGGACTAGGTAAATAACCATAGTTAACAAGGATTATGGAAATAAGGCTAAGTGGTAAACCTTAGTTAAAAGAAACTAAGTAATAATTCTTAGTCAAGGAAATTTGGACCACCTCTTAGATAGGTGAGTAACCCGATACGGTAGGTCATCGTTTAAGTATATGTGTAGGAGCGGGCTATCTGATTTAGATAAAGGCTCCAGCGAACTGGGTAACGAAGCAGCGGCTTCGGGGAACGTGAGGATATTCTTGGGATCCCTCTGTGAGCTGCCAGGTCATTATACTAGGCTCACGAGAGGTTGAGGTCTGTGGTAGGAGAACCAAGAATATGCCTTGGTTGCTATGCGAGCGACCTAAAGACTGGGGTGGATAGCAGTGAGTCTACGAATACATAAGGTGCCCGAGATAGCAAGTTCGTCGATCATCTACCATCTTGAGTCAAGCGTGTACGTACGGAAAGGCAGGGAACACCCAACAGACCATAATTGCTATCTAATTATGGGTGAGGTAGGCCGTAGGATGTGGGCTGGCCGGAGTGTAGTTCTCATGCAAGATTTTCTCTTGTGTTGCCTTTCACTAGTTGAGGGAGGGGTCTCGTGGGACCATAGCCACGTGTAGAAAAGCAGACCTTAGTATCTGCATCGGCAGATAAATCTAAAGCTCCCGACCGAGTCCTGTATTTCTTGTTTTGCCCTGGGACAGGACTCGGATGGCACGATGTGATACATGTGCATACAGTTATAGAAAAACGATTCACGATGAATGCGGGGGAAAAAGGGGCGCGGTTGAGGGTTAGCGTAATCCCTAGTGGCCTAGGTGGTTTAACCCAAACCGAAATACGAAAGCGGGCAATAGGTAAGCGTAATCCCTAGTGGTGCTAGGTGGCGTAAGTCCTAGTAGTTCAAACGATGATTCATATGGAAGAGCCTAGCTAGAACAAGGGTGACAGTCCAAACGATTTCAAGGATAATACGACATAAGGAAGCCCGTACGAGGTACGGCAAAGGACTGAACTTATATACATGGAAAGAAACATATGATTTGAGTAACCTATATATGCGATATATTAGGTTGGCATGGACCATTACACGACTTTGAGTAAGGGACATTCATGGTTAACACGTGACGCGGGTTGGGATACTAGTACGAGAGGTGCAGAGCAAATATACATGTTAGAACTCAGAAGAATATACATAATAGATACCGTGGGATGTTAGACGGGGTAGATACCTTGGGATAATATACTCGATAGAAATCTGACGATGTGATACCTTGACTTATCATAACACCGTAGTTTATCACGATACCTTAGTTTACCTTGCCGCAGTAGTTCAACCGGCTACCCTGGTTTATCTATCTTGTAGTTATCCTTATGTTTACTTTCAGTTTATGCATGTCATGTTACCTTTACCTGTTTTTATATTGGAAGTAGATAGGACTTACTCAGTCTTTTTGACTGACCCATTTTGTTTCGCCTCTTTTCTTCCGTTCCCCCCCCAGGTTACAGGGAGGAAACAATGCTGTTTAATTCGGACTTCTTCTGCTTGAAGGTCATCATGGATGGCTTGGACTTCTCTTGGCTATGGCTACTTTACTGTTTTACTTGGGGAATAATTTATTAAAAAGTCTTTATGCTTCTTTACTATTGCAAGACAGGTTTTGATGTACTCTGATGTAAAAGGCTTTAGACCTTATTTATTCATGTTATGAAAGTTTGATTTTACTTCTGCTATTTATATATGTTCTGTCTTGTGATATTTCTGTGCATGTTTACCAATAATGCCCCTCTAAAGCTAGTGCATTCCTTTGCGAGTGACCCTAGCGGAGGCGGGGTGTTACATTTGGTATCAGAGCAGAAGGTTACTAGACTGGGCAAAAGTTTTTAAAGACCTTCTGAAAATTATTTGAAAAACCGTTTACAAAGAAGCATTTTTCAAGAAAATTTTCTTTTAAAAGAAAAAGGCTATTCCCCAAAGGCCATTAGCATTATCCTTGTTTCCTTGATTGAATCTCTTTTCCTTTCTTTCCTCCATCTGTAGTCACAATGGTTTTGACTGCGACTAGTCTTTCTAGCTGCGTAAGTGTTTCCCGTACGATGGAGGTGGTTCTCGAGAGACCGTTGTAGAGTTATGCATGAAAGGATAGTAAGAACAAGGATAAAAGATACGAGCTCAGGGATAAGCAACATGTTGGTATGGCTGAGTCCTAAAAGGAGGAGAAGGATGAACAATGAAACCCATGACGAGAGAGTACCTTTGGCATGGTGAAACGGGACGGATAATTAAGTATCATGGAACAGGGACAAGATCATTCGGAGGACAATAGTATGCTCTCATTTCTAGGGTACCTCAGAAGGAGGGTAACGATCTTGTTAAAGGTTTAGCTTTTCTTCTCTATCATCCTGTCGGGACTTTGTTTTGATCACCGCATCTTTTAAGTCCGCTTCGATAGTTGAGTCTCTGCACCTTAGTACTAGCGTAGTAGAGGATCCCGTTTTGGAAGATCGGTCCATTTATTCATGGCTTGTTTGGATTTGAGAATGTCTATATCGAGTGTTGAGCTTGGAAATAATGCTTATGTTTATAAGTTGTGGATGGATTCTAGGGATGAAGTGGTTATCCAGTAAGGGGTGCCACTCTCGGTTTTAGAAGGAGGGTAGTTAGACTCTTGGCTTGCTTCGGTAATACCCTTGAAGTATCGCGTAACCTTTTGGGTTCTGTCATGATTAGTTACTTAGGATCCCTAGATGCCTTTGTTGGAAATTAGAAACCCGATCGAATGGTGTTCGCTAATAAGGTGGATGGTTTACTTCGATTATGTATGGGTTATGGGAATTACCCTAGTAAGTGCGCACGGTAACTTGTTTACTTTCAAGAGAAAGTTTTTCTACGTGGAATACCTTATGGTACAAGGTCCAGGATTCACTACTGAATTTTGAGGGCTCGCATGGAATAATGTGTACGCAGTCCTGTTTGCGCCAAGTATTCTAGAAGGAGAATAAGTACAAGTGGAACGAGAGGCGACGAGGAAATGAGTTCCAACTCATGTTATGGAAACAGGAAATAAGAAGCTGTGAAATCGTGAAGAAAAAGGGGCGATCAAGGCACGATGGAACTAAGCTCAAGGTAATGCGACTAAGGAGACTGAAGACTAAATACGTGCATGATATCTCTTTTGGGAATATATCCTCGATCCCTGTTTTCTGTTGAGCTTGCTTGTAGGCTATCTTTTAGGGATATCCCCTCGGTCCTGTTTCTGTTACAAACCCCGTAAGGAGTTTGTTTTGTTTATCTTCTCGATCTTATTTTGGGAACCTTAGGTAGAACGCTATGGATGTAAACATGTATTTGAAACATGTTATGGTTGATATGGTTGCAAATGGTTGCAAGTGGTTGCTCGTGGATGCGCGAATTTACATTAGATATTAGCTCGACTCGGTCACATTTCATATTGCATATGCACGAGTATTTATACTTGTTTATGGATGAAATTGAAGGTGTTACCATGTGGACGTTGCATATGGATGAATGTTTGTGCACGCATATAGTATCTATATGACTAGGACTATTTGCATACATGTTGGATTCATGGCACTATACATATTTTGCATTAGAAAGATTATTCAGGCCTGATCATTAGCATTAGCTAAGGAACATGTACACACACGTTTTGCAGATATTCACACAGCATTAGAAATCATCTAAGGACAATGGTTGCTTGTGGATGATGTTTTGAGTAGATGGATGATGGATGGTAGGATATGTTCTTCATAACTTGGGGATTTCGGGGACGAAATCCTAAAAGGTGGGGAGAATGTAACAACCCGTATTTTTCGATAACATGTTAAAACGAGAATCAAGGCAGAATGTAATTTTAAATTCTGAATCAAGTAAAACGGGCTATGCCATTGCGTTCGTCTCGGAAAAATACGAGAAATAGAGTCCAAGTTTTCGAAAATCGGAGTCCGTATGACCCGGTTAAGGCCCAAAGAAGTTTTCGGGAAATTTGAATTTCGAAACATGCAGAAATGGGGCCAGGCGGGAAAATTCCCGCCCAGACAAGTCGACAGGCATGTCGACAGGGCTGTCGACTTGCCCTGTCGGCTGATTCTGATCTGGTGCACCTATTTTCTATCTTGGCTAGGTTTTTGGGCCTGGTTTGAAATCTGACGGTTCAGGTTGGTCCTAGGGTTAATCTAAGGGCCTAAAACTATCCTAATCTCTATAAAAAGACCCTAAACCTAACCTAAATCCCTAAAAATCAAACCTAGCAACTAAGTGCTGCCAAAATCTTCATTGATCATGGCCTCCATCTCCAATCCCTAGAGCCTATGCATTCAAATCGGGTTCAAATCAAAAGGTGCAAGCTTGCTACACCAAATAGAGGCCAAATCAACATTGCTATGCGAGTTCCATGACGATTCTTCTACAAAGGAGGCACCTTTCTTAGCCAAGATGGTTCATGCTCCTTTCCCTAGGCTTAACTATGTAAGTTCTAGCTACTTTTGGATCAAAACGGTATTTTTAATGTTGACATGGGATAAAATGAGGCTAAACATGATTATGCGAACCTATATGAACCTTACCTTGCCTCTTGTGTTCATGTTTATGATTTTAGGCCATGTGAGTGACTTAATCATGCCTCTCATGCTATGCATAACCTAGTTTAACTTGCAAGTTTGGATCTTTATGCATGAAATGCTAGCATGAACCTTTAGGAACCACTTTACTTGTGAAACATTGGCTAAGACAAGATTTTGGGGCTTATGCATGTTTATGAACCCAAACCCCTTATGCTAACATGCAAGTTTGTGGCCAAATCCTTTATGAGATTATGCATGCTCGTGGCCAATCCCCTCTTTTAAGTTGTGCACGTTTATGGCCAAACCCTTTTTGATAATATGCATATTTGTGGCCAAATTACCTTATGACACTATGCATGTTTATGGCCAATCCCTTTATGATGTTATGCATGTGGAAGCCAAGCCCTTTTTGGCATCATGCATGTTTTGAGACCAATATGTGACATAGTATCCTTACTATGTTGACTCGCTTTGCTTGCGTTGGGAAAACACGATTTTGGGTAGTTAGATAAACATGAACATGTCGCAAAATCTTAACTTGAATATGACATGTGTTTATACTTGAAAATATGACTTGAAAGATAACATGGAAGTTGACATGTAAATATGCATAAACATAAGCTTGGGAATTTACCTATTAAGTTAGGTCTACCCATTGGGAATTTACCTATTAAGTTAGGTCTACCCAATTGCTTGAAAACTTGACTATGAACATGACACTAGACTAAACATGAAAGTGGCCAACTCGAGGTTGGGTTGAGTTTGCAACGTAAAACTACCCGGAACCAACCGGCCTAACTAGTAGTTGCAAACAATAGGACTCAATGTGAGAAGTTGGTCATGTTGTGCTTGAACCCGAGGTTAGACCAAGTTGTGGTGTAAATCTACCCGGACCCGCCCGGCTTAACTAGTAACCACAACAAAGTCTAATGTGAGAGGTTGGGGTGCATTAAATAATTAATGCCACATAATAGGGTTAAGTTAATTTGATTAATGAGGCTTAACCAAATATGACATGGACAAATGGGTTAAGTAATTTGATTAGGCTAATGATACTTAACAAAACATGACAGGGTTGGGTAGGTTAAGTAACTTGATTTGCCTAACGACACTTGACCATTTTTATACGACGAGGGGACGGGATTAAGTTAACCAACACTTAATCAATCCAACACGATAACTTGATAAGGTTAAGTAAATTTTCTTAATGACACTTAACCGTATAATACAGTTAATGGATGAGGTTAAGATTAGACTTAACTAATCTAAACATGGTAATCGGATGGGGTTAAGTTAGCCTAGACTTAATTAATCCAACTTGGTAATTTAATGGGGTTAAGTTAAACACTTAACTAATTTAACACGATGATTTGATGAGGTTAAGTGACCTATACTTAACCAATCTAACTCGTTAATTTGATGAGGTTAAGTTAACCTATACTTAACCAATCTAACGTGAAAACATGATAAGGCTAAGTCACGAATCACTTGAATACGCTTGACCGATTTGACTCGGTAATTTGACAAGGTCAAGTTAATTTATATAATTAACCAATCTAAAATGATAAATTAGACGAGGTTAAGTTATGGATTGCTTAATATACTTAGCCAACTTGACACATGGTTTGTAGGGTTAAGTCTTGGACTTGGATACGTAGCCAATTTTGACATGGTTTGTAGACGAGCTAAGTTATGAACTTAAGTGACACTTAACCCATTAGATAAACCCTAATTCGGAGGACTAGGTAAATAACCATAGTTAACAAGGATTATGGAAATAAGGCTAAGTGGTAAACCTTAGTTAAAAGAAACTAAGTAATAATTCTTAGTCAAGGAAATTTGGACCACCTCTTAGATATGTGAGTAACCCGATACGGTAGGTCATCGTTTAAGTATACGTGTAGGAGCGGGCTATCTGATTTAGATAAAGGCTCCAGCGAACTGGGTAACGAAGCAGCGGCTTCGGGGAACGTGAGGATATTCTTGGGATCCCTCTGTGAGCTGCCAGGTCATTATACTAGGCTCACGAGAGGTTGAGGTCTGCGGTAGGAGAACCAAGAATATGCCTTGGTTGCTATGCGAGCGACCTAAAGACTGGGGTGGATAGCAGTGAGTCTACGAATACATAAGGTGCCCGAGATAGCAAGTTCGTCGATCATCTACCATCTTGAGTCAAGCGTGTACGTACGGAAAGGCAGGGAACACCCAACAGACCATAATTGCTATCTAATTATGGGTGAGGTAAGCCGTAGGATGTGGGCTGGCCGGAGTGTAGTTCTCATGCAAGATTTTCTCTTGTGTTGCCTTTCACTAGTTGAGGGAGGGGTCTCGTGGGACCATAGCCACGTGTAGAAAAGCAGACCTTAGTATCTGCATCGGCAGATAAATCTAAAGCTCCCAACCGAGTCCTGTATTTCTTGTTTTGCCCTGGGACAGGACTCGGATGGCACGATGTGATACATGTGCATACAGTTATAGAAAACGATTCACGATGAATGCGGGGGAAAAAGGGGCGCGGTTGAGGGTTAGCGTAATCCCTAGTGGCCTAGGTGGTTTAACCCAAACCGAAATACGAAAGCGGGCAATAGGTAAGCGTAATCCCTAGTGGTGCTAGGTGGCGTAAGTCCTAGTAGTTCAAACGATGATTCATATGGAAGAGCCTAGCTAGAACAAGGGTGACAGTCCAAACGATTTCAAGGATAATACGACATAAGGAAGCCCGTACGAGGTACGGCAAAGGACTGAACTTATATACATGGAAAGAAACATATGATTTGAGTAACCTATATATGCGATATATTAGGTTGGCATGGACCATTACACGACTTTGAGTAAGGGACATTCATGGTTAACACGTGACGCGGGTTGGGATACTAGTACGAGAGGTGCAGAGCAAATATACATGTTAGAACTCAGAAGAATATACATAATAGATACCGTGGGATGTTAGATGGGGTAGATACCTTGGGATAATATACTCGATAGAAATCTGACGATGTGATACCTTGACTTATCATAACACCGTAGTTTATCACGATACCTTAGTTTACCTTGCCGCAGTAGTTCAACCGGCTACCCTGGTTTATCTATCTTGTAGTTATCCTTATGTTTACTTTCAGTTTATGCATGTCATGTTACCTTTACCTGTTTTTATACTGGAAGTAGATAGGACTTACTCAGTCTTTTTGACTGACCCGTTTTGTTTCGCCTCTTTTCTTCCGTTTCCCCCCCAGGTTACAGGGAGGAAACAATGCTGTTTAGTTCGGACTTCTTCTGCTTGAAGGTCATCATGGATGGCTTGGACTTCTCTTGGCTATGGCTACTTTACTGTTTTACTTGGGGAATAATTTATTAAAAAGTCTTTATGCTTCTTTACTATTGCAAGACAGGTTTTGATGTACTCTGATGTAAAAGGCTTTAGACCTTATTTATTCATGCTATGAAAGTTTGATTTTACTTCCGCTATTTATATATGTTCTGTCTTGTGATATTTCTGTGCATGTTTACCAATAATGCCCCTCTAAAGCTAGTGCATTCCTTTGCGAGTGACCCTAGCGGAGGCGGGGTGTTACAGTTGTAGATATAGTGACTAAGTCTTTTAATTGAACTGACAAATTATTATGACATTGACTACTCAATGACTACTTAATTGAACTGATAAAGCACAAATGACATTGTGAGCTGTTTAAAGTTTGACAAGTCATAACACGCTCAAAGGTGACATTAGCTTTATTTATATCTTATCATAATGTTGTAACACTATCTTTATTTATAATATTACTAACATCTTCAAATCAGACTAAATGATAAAAGACTGAATGTTTAACTAGAAGACAAATGCATAAAGTTGAGTGACAGTATAAAATGAGAAAGGCTTGTTTCATAAACAACTAATTATATGACATGTCGTTGCATAAAAAGTACATGAATATAAGGTGCTTCTCATTCTATTAATATCAACTCAAGCCAATAAAAATTTTCATTTCATTCAACTAATTGTCCTTCAATGAAAGCTTTAAAAAGTGTATGGTGCTACACTTCTTCTTCGTCGTCATTTTCATCAACACCAAACAAGTTTATTGAACAATGTAACAAACAACAAAAAATATTTCAAGATGAAATGAGAGCGACGATGGGCCATGATATTATTGAAAGTTCAGCATCAACCTAAGGAGGATGTGTTGTTGGTAGAAAATATTTGCGATACAGATGCAACTATGTAGGTGGCCACAATCAATTGGTCAAGGATTACTTTGTGCAAACCCAGTATATGGAGATGTTTATTTTCATCGAAGATTTTATATGTTAAAGACGGTATTTAATCAAGTACTTAACAAAGTATTCATAAGCAACATATTTCCATAGAAGAAATGGTATCAATGAACTAGGAATTTCACCCCAATAGAAGGTTACAACTGCATTTCGTATGTTATCTTACAGAAGTTTTGCTGATTCCTTTGATGGCAAAATAAAAATTGGAGAGTCAACGACAGTATTATGTATAAAAGATTTTTGCAAAACTAGCGTCCATGAGTTCAGTGAAGAGTATCTTAGATCTCTAATGGCTCATGGCATTGAAAGATTATTAGCAGCTCAACACTAATTTCCAAGTATTATAGATAACTTGGATTATATGCATTGGACACGGAAAAACAATCTAGTAACATTGCAAGGGAAGTAAAGAGGGCATTGCAGAAAGACTACGATGGTTGTAGAAGCAGCTGCTTCATCCGACCTTTACATATAACATGCATTTTTTGACATTCCTGGTTCTCTGAATAATATTAAGGTTTTACGCCAGTCATATTTATTTAATGACTTATATAACGACCTATCACCTCCATGCAACTACAAAATAGGAGACAAAGATCATGTTATTGGATATTATCTTGTAGATGGAATTTATCTAAATTGGAAAATGCTCGTGCAAGCATACAAATGGCCAAACAATGCAAAAGAAACCTTGTTCACCAAACAGTAAGAGAGTTTGAGAAAATATGTTGAACGATCATTTAGAGTACTCTAAGGTTGGTTTAATATATTATCGAACGAAGTAAACTTCCACGATAAAGCAGATATAGCTAATATCATGCACTGTTGTATTATTTAGATAATATGATTTTTGAAGAAGAACGAGGTGGATATGAACTCCAGCTTCGGAACTATCCAGACATTGCAGTGGAGTTTAGGAAAAAACCTTATAAGGACCCAAATAAATTTGCATAATATTTGCAATGTATACAGGACGTTCGAGATCCACAGGTCCATTTAGACATACGAGAAGAAATAGTGGAGCATTGTTGGGAGCATATGGGAAACCAATAACTAAATAAAAAATAAATGCACTGACTCAAGCTTTATTAACTATGTTTTCAGTAAGTATGGGTTTTATTTGCTATGTAAGCTTTAATGGATCTGTTTTAATTTAGCATAACATGAATATTATGGCTACAACTCAATTTCCATCATCAATTAAGATTACAACTCCTAATGCAACAGAGTTAACAAAAATTAATATAATACCAAGGCTACGACTCATAAGTAAAATGAAAATGCATTAGTGGCACATGCTACATCCCGTTATGTCTTTCGTACTTTCTAATTTTCTTTTCCATAAACATCCTTTGTACTGGATTTAGATCATTCAGGTTGACACTGAAAAGAGCAATATCATCTACACGTAGTTTTCGAGCTAACCCCTTGTTTTGTAACTTCAATTGTTAATTCTCATTTGTTGAACCTCTTCATGTCTTCGCTGTTTTTCCTGTGCTCTCTCTAGTCATTTGATTCTCTTGGATTCCTTTGTTTCCATATAGAGCTTATTTTCTTCTTCTGCAGCAGCCATGTACTCATCTAGTTGTTCATAATATGGGATATAATCTTTTGTGGTCTTTTTCTTTGCTTTATATTTTCCGGTTGCTCTACCACCTATACTAGTTGTAAAAGGGTTGTCTTCCAATGGTTCTACGCCTTCACGACTAACTTTTTCAATAGGCCTTGAAGGCATAAAATGCATTGCTGAATGTTTGTCACACTTTTCTCCATTTTTCTTCCTTTGAAAGTATGTCGTATCAATTGTGTAAGTTGAAAGGTTGGTTGTTATGTTCTGATATATACATTGCAATAGCTTAGTTAAGCTACATAACATGAATAAACGTAAATTGAAATATCATAAAACAATATAATGAAAGAATTTATTTTATATTTTAGTACCAAATCCATGTCTTTGCATCACATTGTTGTCTACTTTCTAGTTCGGCCATTATCTCTTTCCAACGTTGGTAACTAGCTTTGATTCTCTTCTAAGACCGCTTCAAAGGATCAGCGAATCTTGGAGCCTTCTGCATACTTCGGCCATTAAACAATTTCGTAACTGAATTTCAAAGTGAACCTTCAATATGGCTTGTTCCTTTTCTTTTGTTTTTGGAACACTCAATCCAACAGAAGGCTAATTCATCTTGTTCACCAACTGACCATTTTACCATTTTGTGACCCTTTGTAGGTGAGAGATTAGTACACGATTCAGGAATTTCATTGATATCAATTTAGGTTTCCTGGTTTGTGTGTTTGTTATCTCCATATAAATGTTTAAATTTATTGAAATATTGGGAGAAGTATTAGGAAAACAAGACCGATGTTGGCTGCTAGGAGACGACTAGAGTTGACCACTATAGTTTTGTTGAAAAGAGGGATTTTGGGCATAAGCAGAAACTTGGGTATTTTGATAACAGTCTGAATTTTGTTGTGAATGGTAGAAATTTTGGTTTTGCTGCGGATGATAACAATTTAGAGAGTTTTGTATATTACATGAATTGGAATGTTGGTTGTGCTGATAAGAGGTTTGTGTTGGAAATTCATGCTGACTGCGTTGATGATTATTTGGATTCTGATATCTTTAAGATGGCATCTTATCTTTCCCTCTGTTATTCTTTGACATTGCAACTAGGTGATGAGCATAATATTAGTTAAACAGCTAAAAGAAGAAGAGAAAATTGTGTGTTGAGGAAATGAAAATTTAAATGTATATGTGGAAGAAGAAAGGTAGTGAAGGATGGAGCGTGGGTGTAACGACCTGGTTTTTAGCGACTTTGGTTATCGACATAAACTCAATGACGACTAACCAAACAACGAAAAATACCGGTAGTTAATGAAAGAAATTAGAGGGTGAGGAAAGATAAGATAGAAACTCAGAATAGAAGAAGAAGAACACAACATCAGAGTAACAAGAACATCACAGCGGAACGAATAACATATAATAGATAACATATCCTTGAAATAAAATCAGTATATGTATACAATAACATTATCAGAGTACAACACTTACAACATAGCGGAAATAAACCATAGCTATATGATCCTGAGGCCTCCTGCTCCAAGCTCTCCAAGTATATCTGTAAATTCCTGACTACTTGACTGCCCGTATCAAATTGGGCACCCAAGAGCTTAGGGAAAACAAAACAAAATAAACTCTGGGTCAGTCATGGGACTGGTGTGAGTAAAACAGTTTAAAACAGTTTGAACAAGTAAACGATATTTCATAAGACCACGCCATATAACGGAACGAGTTTTTCCCTTATGAAAATCCAAAGATATCTTTATATCAAAAACCTTTTGATATTATAATAATGTCCATCAACCATAATATAATAATCATCTAGCAGAAACGCTTTCATCTCACGTTCTACATATATAGTATACAATCAAAACCGCAAAAACGTATTGGGTAATGGATTTCCAGCTATGACAAGGTATGGAACCACCTTTCGCTAGTGTACCTCTAGAGAGGAATACACTGGGTTCAACAATAACATCTTGCAACCCGGTCACACATGACCGACCACTCATTTCGCTTGAGTGTATCAAATGTATATCACCAACGGTTGGGATCGGCAACCGTTTCCCGAATGGGACAGTATCGACAATAGATTTTTAGAAGTAAATGAAACTCTAGATCAGGTGATTATACACCCTAATAGGTGCGACCTACATAACCATGTTGCCTGCCCGATTTTGTCATTTCCCGTTGTGAGGCTAGAGGTCATAACGTATCTTTCAATAGATTACCCATTTATTCACTTTGAATGCCACATTGTCATACTCGTCAAATGACAAATTGATTTCCCCAAAAATACCATGGGTATAAGCTAAGAGAAACGAATTCCTCCGCCACTAACGTAAATACGTTTGAAACGATCAACTTACGTGATCTACCAGATATACTCTGTCAGACCTTCGTCCATACAAGTTGTCCTGGGACTGGACAAACCGAAGGCACTATTCAGTACATCCATCTTAGGCAATTGTTATCTAAGATTTATACAACAGCCCTTGACTTTACTCCGTCTTCATTATATTCAGCATACTTGATCTGCAACGCTTATGCCAATACAGAGTGGTTCTTTGGATAATAATCCAACCGGTCTCTCCATATTAACAACGTTAAAATGGTCAAAACTTTGATAGTCGGTGATTTAACTACCAAATGAAAACATGCCTGTGTACACACAACGATCTTATTTCCAAATGGAAGTATCGATCCAATCATCAAACATGTATATATTTATATCCTCATTTTCTTTGTTTAGAAAATATACGTTATTAACACTGGAAAACATTTCCATAGCTTAATTACATATCACTATTCTTCCACATATATCAGACTCTAACTATAAACTAACAAGAGAACTACTTCCTAAGTATAAACCCCAAAGGCTAGAACCAACATCAGATCGATACTCGGGAAACCATTCAACTTATTAATCTCTAGTTAGTTTCTAATTTTTGTTTAACTAAATTTTGATTAACTCCTTTCGGTTAACTCGATTCGATTAACTCCTCTATTTATTTTCCGAATAAATATCCCTTTATTCTATTTATTTTCTAAATAAATAATCCTTTATTCTATTTATTTCTTAAATAAATAATCCTTTATTCTATTTATTTCTTAAATAAATATTCCTTTATTCTATTTATTTAATAAATAAATATTTCTTTTCACATTTGTTTTATAAATTCTTATCCTTTTTAACCCTTTGTATTACAAATAATTTCCTTTATATTTGTTTTACAAATAATTCCCTTTATTCTACATCACAGTATTTCTTACGGTATTTAAAATACCAACTAACCGTGATCGATATCATTCAACACACAGAATCCACAACAGATTTTATATCACATCATATATTACAATATATGAATAGAACAGTATAATAAATATTGAGGAGTCCAGTTGGACCCCTCCAACCTGTTTCCCTGCATCACATATGTTAAACAACACGAGTATAAAATATTCTGATAAACAGAATCAATATTCGATTAACGATTTATATATATATATCGTTATCTATAATTTCAACCAATACACAAACAATTCAACCAATCAGTTAACACATAGCAATCAGAGATGATTAACAGTTCTAAAAATACGTTATATAAAAATATAACTGTTCAGAGTTGGTGAGTTTTACTCACATTGGACGATCATCGTTAATAACGTTAACCATCACTCGATTTGATCCAGACAGACAATTTATTTTACAATAAATTATAATGAGTTTCGATTTGCTCCCAGTCAGTCCCATTTTGTAATGTCCGTCCACACGATCCTATCGGATCTTGTTTCGCTCAATTCTGATCACGTATGAATAAGATATAATAATTATAAGTTTATATACGTTATAAAATTAAAACTAATTTAATTCATAAAAAACTTGGGCCTCACCAAAACCATATGGCCCATTCTCATACGTGAATATCTAGGTCCACACTTTTCTCCTTTTCTTTGATCCAAATAACACACACCCGATTTTCCTTTCTTCAGTATCATGAAAAAAAACCACGATGAATACATTCACCGTCGTTGCCGTTAGAGTTCACCGGACCCACCCCCTCCGCCACCATAAGCTCGCCACCACCAGGCCTCGTCTATATCAGAGGCGCCGACACTAGTCTCGAAGCCCTGCGTCTGAAATTTCCAGTTGAACGGAAAACTTCGAATCGTGATTTCATCAGCCTCCGGCCACGGCAGCAAGCTGGACCACCCCTGGTCAACTCGTCAGACTATCTCCTCCCTCTTCTCTTCAGGCGGTGGCGCCCAATCCTCCCTTTATCGATTGATACCGGAACCCTAGGTTCACAGTATACCATTTCGAACGTAGCAGGTAGGTTCGAGCCTTAAAAAACCTATGCGAGAATGAAGTTTATACCAACACCAACTCATATATACAGGTTATATGATTTATAGGAGGAATTGATTTCCTTTTTAATGATTTGTTTTGCTTGCCATGAGAAACTCGGGGCTTGAATTTGTGAAGCTTTCATTTCCAGGAAAAACAATACCGCTCCATACCACCCCCCTTCAATATGCTACTGACATCTCTTCTTCTTTGAACCAGTTCTACTCACAACTCCTAACCCAAAAAGAAACAAGCTCGCTCCCTCTTGAACAACACCATGCTAGCCTCGAATTCCATGCTGCAGTTCATACGCATGAGGTCATACAGGAGATCGACAGTTTTATATTTTTGTTTTGACTTAATTAAGTGGCCATGGTAGTTTGGTTTTGATTTCAATAGCCTTTGAAAGCTTCAGCTTTCGAAATGAAAAACAAAACAAAATAGAAGTGAGTAGTGTATTTATATATCGGCTTGTTCCTTCGTTGTTAAGAAAAGTGTACAGCGCAACATGAGGTGGTGTCATGAGGTAGAGCATATGTTTGTTTGTGATACTTTTTCCCTCCACGTTTCATTGTTTGTACTATTCTTCACATGTAAATTTCCACCCATTCTCAAGTTATACCTCTTCTTCCATATTCATGTGGACTCCCCCTTCTATACTTCCCAAATACGAAACATCTCTACGCAAGCCTATTGCCTGGTGTAAACCTATCCTCATATTCATGTTACCCACTTCATTAGCAAACTACTCCTTCCAAACAAAGTTTTAAGCATATCCACCTTTTCTCCATCTCAACTCGTGCCGGTTTTAATAGTATTCTAGTGTTTCAAAACTTGTTTAATTTACACTACTAAAAGAGAATATATACTTATTTAAAAAGTTATGGACTTCGATTTACTCCATTCCGCTTACGTACGGGCAGCTACGGACAGAAATGAAAACACCATTATGATGAGTAAGGTACCACGATTTCAAAAATATAAAAATACCGGTAGATTAACTCATATTGTGAAACCCCAAAATTGTTGATTAAGGGTGCAAAATACTCCAAATAAAAAGTTTCTTATTTAATTTATTAAAAATTACAGTAAAATTCTAAAAATTAAATTATCGTTATGTCTCAAAAGAACCTTGTCTAAATTCAAACCCGATATTCAAATATTTTTAAACAACCGTTATGGCCACGAACGAATATACCGCTGTTTTTATGAATATTTAATTTGGACATAACTAAAAATCTACACGACGAAATCCCGATTTTTCTCTTCCACTAGAAAAATATACTTCACCAGCTCCTAACGTTTCTTGTTTCACAGAAATCCGATTTAAAACGGCTTCTGTATATTCGTTTGAAGTTCGAATCGCCAATTTACGAACTGCAGCGCCATTTCGAGCTCAATTATAATTATATGTTCAAACTGACGTTATTTAAATATATACGTTATTCTAATTCAATTCTAGGCTGAATTAAATCTTTAGAAAAACCCCAATTCATATAATATTGTGAATTCCAATAATTTTGATTATTTCAGAATTAAATATATTATTCTATTATATAAATTAATTAAATAATCCATATAATTTAATTTAATGACCATTTAATTCTCTGAATTTCTATTTAAATAATTAAATAAATTAATTATTATATCGCTGAAAATACGGGTCGTTACATTCTTCCCCACTTAAAATAATTTCGTCCTCGAAATTGCTAAGGTTGAAAACATCTCTATTGACTGGTTAGAACTTATTTGTTCACTTCTTAACTTCAGTTTTCAATTGAATCACTTTAATTTCAATTAAATATTCATTAATTCTTATCAACGAAAATTTCCAAAAATCCTGAAAATATTCTAACTCCTTAACTTTTCGAAAAATTTCGCCAGCACCTCATTTGTACTGGTTGATAGGTCAAACTCCAACTCGCCTCTCTAGGCCTTCTCCAACCCAAAAGAAAATCAAATAGCCAAGCGGCTTGCCAATTCGGCTCATAAATCTCATATCCAATTAGAAAATAAACGTGTACCTTTTTGGTGGGGCATATCAACTCTATTACTTCCATATGCTATTAACTCAGCATATATCCATGTTATCCTAATTAAACTCCAAATCATCTTTTATCCTCAAATCGAATAATTTGCTAATACCCAAGTCGAATTCCATTTCAAATTCGAGTTCCATTTTCGATTTCAAACTCTAACTCAACAATCCAATACCCTTTTAGATTCTTATCCCACAATTCAATATCTGATTCCACTGAGTATATTATATTCCAATTCAATTTCCAGTTAATTGGCTCCTATTCAATTCCAGCTTGGTTTCACAAATTTCTTTTTAAATTGTTTTTAATTTAAATAGTTTATTCCTAGGATTTTTAAACAGCTTTGTTTTTCTCAAAAATCCAACTTCCCTTTTACAGGATTCAAAACAACTTTTTTTCTCAAAACAATTCAAAAAAACAAAATCCTTGGTAGTAATCCGTCACTTAGCAACTCAAAAAGGAACACTGACGATGCAGCTGTCATCATCAGAATTTATTTTCCAGCGATCGAAGTGAGTTCAATTCTATAACAACTTCAAAACCATTTCTAAACACTTCCATTTTGAAATCATTTTCAAAATACTATTCCTAATGTTTGTAAACCCATTTAAAATCTCCCAGGATTTTAAAATTCTCATATATTTAATTCAAATCCATTTTCCAACACTTTTCCAATTTCCAGGGTTTTTAATTTCAATTCTGATTTGAATTTCAGATTCAATTCATTTCGTAACACTTATACGAATTCTGATTGGTTATTCACATAACCATTTTACTTATAATCTTACTCGAATATAATTACAACCAATATATCCAATATACTATAATCATTCCAATATAAATCCTTTATATCAAAATATAATTTGGGTAAAATTATTTCATTTACCCTCCTTTCAAAACATACCATGACGGTTCATCGTATTCAAGTGTTTACCAACTCCTATCGATACAGTGGATCAAACTGATCTACCAGAACTCATAAACAACTAAACCAATAAATCTCCACAATATAAAACCATTTTTATATCAAATAACAAATACATTCACTCGTATATACACTCAAACTCAATCTAGGGTATTACTAACCCCATCTCTACTGAGTTACGCCACAGAGCCAAGGTAATTCACTTAACCTTATGCTCTGATACCAACTATAGCGACCCGGTTTTAGCGACTTTGGTTATCGACATAAACTCAATGACGACTAACCAAACATCGAAAAATACCAGTAGTTAATGAAAGAAATTAGAGGGTGAGGAAAGATAAGATAGAAACTCAGAATAGAAGAAGAAGAAGAGCACAACATCAGAGTAACACGAACCTCACAGCGGAACAAATAACACATAATAGATAACTATTCTTGAAATAAAATCAGTATATGTATACAATAACATTATCAGAGTACAACACTTACAACACAGCGGAAATAAACTATAGCTATATGATCCTCAAGCCTCCGGCTCCAAGGTCTCCAAATATATTGTAAAATCCTAACTACTTGACTGCCCGTATAAAATTGGGCACCAAAGAGTTTAGGGAAAACAAAACAAAATAAACTCCGGGTCAGTCATGGGACTGGTGTGAGTAAAACAGTTTAAAACAGTTTGAACAAGTAAACGATATTTCATAAGACCACGCCGTATAACGGAACATGTTTTTCCCTTATGAAAATCCAAAAATATCTTTATATCAAAAACCTTTTGATATTATAATAACGTCTATCAACCATAATATAATAATCATCTAACAGAAACGCTTTTAGCTCACGTTCACGTATTGGGTAATGGATTTCCAACTATGACAAGGTAAGGAACCACCTTTCGCTAGTGTACCTCTAGAGAGGAATACACTGGGTTCAACAATAACATCTTGCAACCCGGCCACACATGACCGACCACTCATTTCGCTTGAGTGTGTCGAATGTATATCACCAATGGTTGGGATCAGCAACCGTTTCCCGAATGGGACAGTATCGACAGTAGATTTTTAGAAGTAAATGAAACTCTAGATCAGGTGATTATACGCCCTAATAGGTGCGACCTACATAACCATGTTGTCTGCCAGATTTTGTCATTTCCCGGTTGTAAGGCTAGAGGTCATAACGTATCTTTCAACAGATTACCCATTCATTCACTTTGAAAGCCACATCGTCATACCCATCAAATCACAAATTGATTTCCCCAAAAATGCCATGGGTATAAGCTAAGAGAAACGAATTCCCCCGCTAACAACATAAATACGTTTGAAACGATCAACTTACGTGATCTACCAGATATACTCTGTCAGACCTTCGTCCATACAAGTTGTCCTGGGACTGGACAAATCGAAGGCACTATTCAGTACATCCATCTTAGGCAATTGTTATCTAAGATTTATACAACAGCCCTTGCACTTTACTCCGTCTTCAATATATTTAGCATACTTGATCCGCAACGCTTATGCCAATACGGAGTGGTTCTTTAGATAATAATCCAACCGGTTTCTCCATACTAACAACATTAAAATGGTCAAAACTTTGATAGTCGGTGATTTAACTATCAAATGAAAACATGTTTGTGTACACACAACGATCTTATTTCCAAATGGAAGTATCGATCCAATCATCAAACATATATATATATATCCTCATTTTCTATGTTTAGAAAATATACGTTATTAACACTGGAAAACATTTCCATAGCTTAATTATGTATCACTATTCTTCCATATCTATCAGACTCTAACTATAAACTAACAAGAGAACTACTTCCTAAGTATAAACCCCGAAGGCCGGAACCAACATCAGATCGATACTTGGGAAACCATTCAACTTATTAATCTCTAGTCAGTTTCTAATTTTTGTTTAACTAAATTTTGATTAACTCCTTTCGATTAACTCGATTCGATTAACTCCTCTATTTATTTTCCGAATAAATATCCCTTTATTCTATTTATTTTCTAAATAAATAATCCTTTATTCTATTTATTTCTTAAATAAATAATCCTTTATTCTATTTATTTCTTAAATAAATATTCCTTTATTCTATTTATTTAATAAATAAATATTTCTTTTCACATTTGTTTTTTAAATCCTTATCCTTTTTAACCCTTTGTTTTACAAATAATTTCCTTTATATTTGTTTTACAAATAATTCCCTTTATTCTACATCCCAGTATTGCTTATGGTATTTAAAATACCAACTAACCATGATCGATATCATTCAACACACAGAATCCACAACAGATTTTATATCACATCATATATTACTATATATGAACAGAACGGTATTATAAATATTGAGGAGTCCAGTTGGACCCCTCCAACCTGTTTCCATGCATCACAGATGTTGAACAACACGAGTATAAAATATTCTGATAAACAAAATCAATATTCGATTAACGATTTATATATATATATATCATTATCTATAATTTCAACCTATACACAAACAATTCAACCAATCAGTTAACACACAGCAATCACATATGATTAATACGTTATATAAAAATATAACTGTTCAGAGTTGGTGAGTTTTACTCAAATTGGGCGATCATGTTAATAAAGTTAACCATCGCTCGATTTGATTCAGACAGACAATTTATTTTACAATAAATTGTAATGAGCTTCGATTCGCTCCCAGTCAGTCCCATTGTGTAGTGTCCGTCCATACGATCCCATCGGATCTTGTTTCCCTCAATTCCGATCACGTATGAATAAGATATAATAATTATAACTTTACATACGTTATAAAATTAAAACTAATTTAATTCATAAAAAACTTGGGCCTCACCAAAACCATATGGCCCATTCTCATACGTGAATGCCTAGGTCCACACTTTTCCCCTTTTCTCTGATCCAAATAACACGCACCTGATTTTCCTTTCTTCAGTATCATGAAAAAAAACATGATGAATACATTCACCATCGCTGCCGTTGGAGTTTACCGAAACCCCCCCTCCGCCACCATAAGCTCGCCACCACCAGGCCTCATCTGTATCAGAGGCGCCGACCCTAGTCTCCAAGCCCTGTGCCTGAAATTTCCAGTTGAACGAAAAAATTCGAATCGTGATTTCATCAGCCTCTAGCCACGGCAGCAAGCTGGACCACCCCTGGTCAACTTGTCAGACTATCTCCTCCCTCTTCTCTTCAGGCGGTGGTGCCCAATCCTCCCTTTATTGATTGATACCGGAACCCTAGGTTCACAATATACCATTTCGAACGCAGCAGGTAGGTTCGAGCCATACAAAAACTATGCGAGAATGAAATTTATACCAACACCAATTCATATATACAGGTTATATGATTTATAAGAGGAATTGATTTCCTTTTTAATGATTTGTTTTTCTTTCCATGAGAAACTCGGGGCTTGAATTTGTGAAGCTTTCATTTCCAGGAAAAACAATACCGCTCTATACCACCCCCCATCAATATGATACGGACATCTCTTCTTCCTTGAACCAGTTCTACTCACAACTCCTAACCCAAGCTACCCCTTGAACAACACCATGTTAGCCTCGAATTCCATGCTGCAGTTCATACGCATGAGGTCATACAGGAGAACGACAGTGTTATATTTTTGTTTTGACTTAATTTAGTGGCCATGGTATTTTGGTTTTGATTTCAATAGCCTTTGAAAGCTTCAGCTTTCGAAATGAAAAACAAAACAAAATAGAAGTGAGTAGTGTATTTATATATATCAGCTTGTTCCTTTGTTGTTAAGAAAAGTGTACAGCGCAACGTGAAGTGGTGTCAAGAGGTTGACCATATGTTTGTTTGTGATACTCTTCCCCTCCACGTTTCATTGTTTGTGCTGTTCTTCACGTGTATAATTTCCACCCATTCTCAAGTTATACCTCTTCTTCCATATTCACGTGGACTCCCTCCTTCTATACTTCCCAAATACGAAACATCTCCACGCAAGCCTATTGCCTGGTGTAAACCTATTCTCATATTCATGTTACCCACTTCATCGGCAAACTACTCCTTCAAAACAATGCTTTAAGCATATCCAACTTTTCTCCATCTCACCTCGTGCCAGTTTTGATAGTATTCTAGTGTTTCAAAACTTGCTTAATTTACACTATTAAAAGAGAATATATATATATATATATATGTATTTAAAAAGTTATGAACTTCGATTTACTCCATTCCGCTTACGTACGGGCAGCTACGGACAGAAATGAAAACACCATTGTGATGAGTAAGGTACCACGATTTCAAAAATATAAAAATACCGGTAGATCATCTCATATTGTTAAACCCCAAAATCGTTGATCAAGGGTGCAAAATACTCCAAATAAAAAGTTGTTTATTTAATTAATTAAAAATTACACTAAAATTCTAAAAATTAAATTATCATTATGTCTCAAAAGAACCTTGTCTAAATTCAAACCCAATATTCAAATATTTTTAAATAACCATTATGGCCATGAACGAATATACCGCTGTTTTTCTGAATATTTAATTTGGACATAACTAAAAATCTACACGACGAAATCCCGATTTTTCTCTTCCACTAGAAAATTATACTTCACTAGCTCCTAACGTTTCTTGTTTCACAGAAATCCGATTTACAACGGCTTCTGTATATTCGTTTGAAGTTCGAATCGCCAATTTACGAACTGCAGCGCCATTTCGAGCTCGATTATAATTATAATATAATTATACGTTCAAACTGACGTTATTTAAATATATACGTTATTCTAATTCAATTCTAAGCTGAATTAAATCTTTAGAAAAACCCCAATTCACAGAATATTGTGAATTCCAATAATTCTGATTATTTCAGAATTAAATATATTATTCTATTATATAAATTAATTAAATAATCCATATAATTTAATTTAATGACCATTTAATTCTCTGAATTACTATTTAAATAATTAAATAAATTAATTATTATATCGCTGAAAATACGGGTCGTTACAGTGGGAGGAGAAACGACTAGAAATATAGTCATTGCCCTTAACATGCTTATTTAAAGTCGGCTAAGGGGAAAAAGGAAGAACTGTGTTCCCCTTAACTGGCTAAGTCCCCTCCCTTAAGCAACCAACAAGGTTGCTTTAACAACCTCCGTGGTTGCCAAAGTAACGCGGATTGGACGTGCTAACCCCTTGTTTCTTCTTCCCCAATGCCAATGGTGGAAAAAAGGATCAAATATGTCTGGGAAGGGCTTTGTTTCTTCTTCCTGAATGCTAAGTTATCCCAAAAAGTCCAAATGTCCAAGATAGAGGTGAACCTCTTCTTCCCAAAGTAATGGAGTGAGCTTGAGAGTCCCAGATGCAAGATATTCTTCCTAAGGAGTCAAGAGAGGAAAAAGTCAACACGTTTCCCATATCAAAATAAGGTATTTATAGGAGCAGGGGATCATGTTAGGCAGATGAGTGGAGAAGCACGTGGGTATGTGGCCCATCAAAATTCATCTTCGAGGATCGGTACTGATCCCCAAAGCCATAGCAGAATTTCACTCCTCCCCGATGTCGTGAATCCATCTCCTAACTCAATTTCATACTTGGGGATAAAGCTATAAATACCGATTCCACAAGACTTAAGTGATTTCTAAGTTGCCTCATGAATACCGATCCTGGGAAGAATGTTGAAATACTGATCTGAAAAGATTCTTGGAAAAATCACCAATCTTGGAACACTTATGCTTTCTTGAGATTTGGGGAGATACGGGGAATACGTACCAATCCCTCATATTTCAGAGATACATACCTGTAACACCCCACACTTTTCTTCACCCAAATTTCAACAAAAATCGAAACTCAAACACATTCAAGCAAGGAGCGTGTAAATTTGGTACCTGCAAATAAATGAGCATACGCATAATCAGAGTACGATAAGATAACTCGCAGCGAAAAAAAAATAGAATAAACTAATATTAACTCAAGTAACTACCTTTTCCAAAGTAAGTCACTTTGCCAATACCGATCATGAGAGAGAACGAGAACCGAAAGCCAAACTAAAACAACTATTGTAACACCCCACGCCCGTTAGTGTCACTCACAAAGGGAATGCACTAAGTTCTGTGGAGCATTTAGGTAAAAGATGCAGATAAATTACAAGACAGACAGAAATTAAACAGCAGAAAATAAAACTTTGCTTTATTGATAAAATAGTTTGTACAATGATTTCTTTTTACAATATCAGAGTATCATCTGTCTTACAAAATAAAGAATCATAAACCAACATTTATATCCCCCAATTTTAGCAAGAGCCAGCCATAGCATCTGAAAAGAGAATCCAAGCAAACTTCGACTAATCTTCAAGCTGGGAAAGAGTGACAGTCCAACTTAACCTGAGCTATACTATTCCCTCCTTTACTACCTGGGGGGGGGATGGAAGAAAAGAAGACGAAAGAAAAACAGAGTCAGACATAAAGCCTGAGTAAGTTCAGTAACTTCTAGCATGTGAACATGGAAAAACAAACGACATGAATTAATCGAATCCAAGGTTACACCGTGACCATAGGGTCAGCAAGATTAGACAAGATAATCACAAGATATGCTAAGATAAGATAAACTGGATATGCACTAATACTTTCGCCGCTTCGCTATTTCCTTGTTATACTGGTTTCTATATCTCTGCACCACCTAACTAGTGTTCCAACTAGTAACGATAACGTGATCCCAACCCCTGTAGTTTCCATTGCCTTCAGGCATACATTTATTATTTATTACCCAGATCTAATCTAGGGTTTTCTATCAAGTGCTTTCTAGATTTAACTAGAGTTTTAGCTATCTGTTGAACGCTTCTCGAGTTCAGGGTTTATGCCACCTAGTCCAACAAGGGATTACGCTACCTGTCGAACGATGCCCCCAAGTCTAGGACACACTACCTAGAGTTGTATATGTTCCTATACTTCCCCACGCATGTATCGCGAATCGTTATCGCTTGTCTAGATGCACATGTCCTGTAATGTGCGGTTCGAGTCCTGTGACAGGGCAAATCAAGGAATACAGAACTCGGTCGGGAGCTTTCAGATATCTGCCGATGCAGATGCTAAGGTCTGTTTTTATTTCAGTGGCTATGGTCCCACTTGAGCCCTCCCTCAACTAATGAAAGGCACACCTTGTAAAATGAGAACTATACGCCGGCCCCCGGTGCCCCACTATCCTATGGCCATCCGCAACCATAACTAGATAGCAAGTATATGGTCTTTTGGAGTTCTCTGCCTTTCCGCTTCACGTATCTCGATTGACTCAAGATGGATGGTAGACGACGAGTCGCTATCACAGGGCTACCGTTTGCTCGTCGAATCACGCCGGTCCATCCTGGTCTTTAGGTTGCCATATATTGCAACCAAGGCATACCCCTGGTTCTTCTACGCAGACCTTAACCTCTGTAGGCCCAGGCGGATCATCTGCAGCCTCACAGAGGGATACCAAGAGTACCCTCACGTCCCCTCGAAGCCTCGGGCTTCGAAACCCAATTCATTGGAGCCTTCTTTTTAATCAGACGGACGTTCACTCCTCCTCGTGTTATACTAAGAATTACTACTTAGTTTTGTCAACTAAGGTTTACCACTTAGTCTCCAGAATCGTTGTTTTCTTAACTAAGGTTTACTACTTAGCTCCTTTTAACTAAGGTTTACTACTTAGTTCTCTTTCTCGTCAATTTGGATTGGTTAAGTGTCATTAGTCAATTCAAGCTAACTTAACCCTCTTCATTAATCCTGTTAAGCTGGTTAAGTGTCATTAGCAAATCACGTTGACTTAACCCTACCACAAACCAAGTTATATTGGTTAAATATTTCTTATTACTTAACCCTACCCCTTCATCCTGTATTGGTTAAGTGTTCCTTTTTAACTTAACCTTGCCCGTCCGTTTTAACTAACATGTTATTAATGGTTAAGTATTATTCCTTTGTCACAACCTGATGGTTAAGTGTTCAGGTTTTCTTTACCCTACGGTCTAGCCCAGCTAACATATCAAAATTGGCTAAGTGCATTAGATTTTACTTAACCCCAACCTCTAGTCTAGTTAACATATTAATTTGTCTAAATTTATATTTCCTCATTCAGGCCAAATTCTATAAGTAAATTATTTCTAATTTATTTATTTCCTAATTACTCTTTTAATGTAAATTGTCTACATTCATTCTTATGGCCCATTTCCCCTTCTAAATCATATTTATGCTTTTTGGTATGTGGACTATACCAAATTAAGTGTCACTAACCATGATTTTGCTAAACCTGCCAATTACTCCCAATTATGGCCAATTTCACATTTATGCCAATATACTTACCGTGCCAAATTAGCTAATCCAATTCCGATTCATAATTCTAATTCTAGACTTATTACTCTAGTTCACTATTCATGTAAATGCTAGATTTACACATCAATACTAGATTCAAATTACACATCTTATAATTCATGTCAAATTTATCCAACTTGCGTTTCTATGAACGTGCCATAATACATGTTCCCAATTTATGCCAATTTCCAAGTTAAACTATGTTTTTAGTAAATTTCATATTTTGCTCAAACCGCATTCCCACCGTTCTTATAATCGTGATTCAGTCTAGATTATAAATAAAGCTAGGTTCGTAGAAAATAGGGAATGAACCAAAGATGTTATGCATAAGATAGACATACTAACTGGCATAAAAAAGGTTGAATAACGACGTCGGTTCAAGAACATGTGTAGACCTAACTTAATAGGTAAATTCCCAAGGTCTAAAACCAAAGATAACCAAGAATAGACAGAATTGATGATCGGGTTTAGACCCAATTTCATAGTCACAAAACTTAAGCAACACTTTCCTAGTCATGAATCACAGGTGTTTAATCATAGGTGTTTAATCACAGATGTTCTTGTTATGTTATAGGCAATAGTTTATATTTCCTAATCAAAGGCATAGACTTAGTCAAGGAAATAATCCTCATAGTCATAGTCACAGTCATAGGCAATGTTCATAGTCATAGGCAAATGTTCATGGTCATAGGCATATGGTTTTAAGGTCCATAGTTTCATAGTCACGGTCTTATTTGTCCTCGAATCATAACAGTTCTTAATTAAGTTCAAGAGTATAGGCACTGATTCGAATAGAGAGAGAGAGAGAGATTTGGCATATTCTTTTATTCCTTTATTTTCATGTCACGAACAGAGAAAGACGTTCAAATCTAAAAAGTAATTGACTTACAGAAATTTAGATTAGAAAAGAAAGATGGCGTTGCTATGATTCGCAGAAAAATAGTCGTTGAAGTCGTTTGAACCTCCTCTTGAATCCTAGCTTGACTTGAACCTCTTCTTGAAAATCTTTAGCAGCATTTCCTCGTCTTGATTTAATTTATATATTATTTATTTATATATTTTCTCAGAGGCAGCATAAGGATAGAAAAGAATTGTGAATAGAGAAGAAGACTAGGGCTGTTTATATAGTGTAGAAGTCAACGAATCTGATCAGAATGGCGTCCAGATACAGAGAAACGAACCAGGTTCAGAAAGCTGGAAAAGCAGGGGGGGTCGACACCCAGGTCGACTCCCCAGTCGACCTGGGGGGGGGGGGTCGACACCCAGGTCGACTCCCCAGTCGACCTGGGGGGGTCGACACCCAGGTCGACTCCCTAGTCGACCTGGGGGGGGGGGTCGACACCCAAGTCGACTCCCCAGTCGACCTGGGCGGGAAATTTCCCGCCCAGCCCGCTTCTGAGTCTGTTTTGAAATTTGAACCTTGCTGAAACTTCCGGAGGCCATATCTTCTTCATACGGACTCCGATTCACGCAAACTCGGACTCGTTTTCATGCTGAATTCCGAGATGAACGCAATGGCGCAGCCCATTTCCCTTGATTTTGAATTTAACTTTTAATTATGCCTTGATTTGTGAATCTTAGCGTTACGGAATTACGGGGTGTTACATTCTCCCCCACTTAGAAGGATTTCGTCCCCGAAATCTTCAAGTTAGGAAGAATGTGTCCTACCATCCAATCACCCATCTACTCAACCATTCAATCACAGGCATTCATTGCCCTTAAAAGATTTCTAATGCTTTCATGTTCATATGCATAGTGTGTGTATATGTCTTTATCTAATGCAAAATCAGGCGGTCTACTGATTCAGTTGACCTCCTTAATGCAAATCATGTCAGTGCCATGCGTCCAATCATATATGCAAGCATCCCTAGTTATGTAAATACTACATGTGGGCATAGCCATTCATCCATATGATAACATATCAGGCTCAACTTACAAACAAATACATTCCTGTAAATGCAATATGAAAGCGTCCGAACTGATCTAGTGCATATGCATTCACGAGCAACCATTAGCAACCACTTGCAACCACCAACCATAACATGTTTCAAACACATGTTTACATCCATTGGCTTCTACCTAAGGATTGAAGATACGACCTAGAGGATATACTTTGGAAAAAGAGAAACAATTATAGGTAAAGCTCCTAAACAAAGAAATCAAGGATGCACCCTTAAGGAAAAAGGGTATGATGCTAGTATCTAGCCTTCTTGAGCTTTACTCCACTGTATCTTAACTAATTTAACTTCACGATTGTGAATTTTCTGATCTCCATTTCCAAAATAAATAGATGTCAATTACGGTACCAAGTATATGAACTAAAATGATTAGAGGTCTCCCTCTTATCCGCCATGCCATAACTATAAGGGTCGAAAGGTTACTACGTGCTTTTTAGAGTGCCTGTCACATCTATTCATCTCTCACGCAAACCATCCTAGTCGAACTCGACATCCCTCAAGTACAAGCCCCAAAGGCCTAAACCAATATCAGACAAGCACCCAAGGAATATCTCCTCCGAACTTAGACGATCTATGTGAGATGATATAAACAAACTCGATAGCTATTCTCAAATCCCTACTAACCAAAAATAAACTGGTCGGACCACCAATTGGATTCGAGACTCTAGTGGGATCTTTCTACTATACAAGTACTATGGTGCAGAGACTCAACTATGGAAGTGGACATGAACAAATGCGAAGAGCTAAAACCAAAGGAAAGAGTACGAACAGCAAAACTAGACTCTTCCAACAGAACTTTACTACCATTCTCCTAGGTACGCTTGGTGGCGAAAGTAGGTTCTTGCCCTTCTGAAAACCTTGTTCCTCGTTCTTGCCCTTGCCCTTAATTATATGCCCTATCATCCCCTAGTAAAGATACTTCCTCTTGTCTTAGGTTTTTATAATTTCTTCCTCCTTCGTGAGCTAAATCTACATCCATGAATTCCTCATCCTAGGGTTGTGCTCCCTAGCCAAACTCCTCATCCCCTTCCGTGTGTAGTCATGTTGACAAATCTCTCGAAAGCTGCTTCCATCGTACAGAAAACCCTATAAGCTTGAAAGAAAACTGGCCGTAAGTGAAACAACCACAGCCTTAGATGGAAGTCGGGTACTACTTTACCCTTCGATGAGGTTACCTCCCAGAAAGCCAGGAGCCCCAGAGACTCAAGAAAGAAGGAGATAAGAAAACAGAGGAAGAGAAAATAGTGCGTATGGCTTTGGGGAATATGCCTTTAAAACAAAACTTTTCTTTTGAAAATGCTTCTTTTAAAACCGTTTTGAAAATAATTTCTTCAAACCCTTTATCTGATCTGGTAACCTTCAGCTCTGATACCACGTGTAACACCCCACGTCCATTAGTGTCACTCACAAAGGGAATGCACTAAGTTCTGTGGAGCATTTAGGGTAAAAGATGCAGATAAATTACAAGACAAACAGAAATTAAACAGCGAAAAATAAAACTTTGCTTTATTGATAAAATAGTTTGTACAATGATTTCTTTTTACAATATCAGAGTATCATCTGTCTTACAAAATAAAGAAGCATAAAACAACATTTATATCCCCCAATTTTAGCAACATCCAGCCATAGCATCTGAAAAGAGAATCCAAGCAAACTTCGATAAATCTTCAATCTGGGAAAGAGTGACAGTCCAACTTAACCTGAGCTATACTATTCCCTCCTTTACTACCTGGGGGGGGGGGACGGAAGAAAAGAAGACGAAAGAAAAACAAAGTCAGACATAAAGCCTGAGTAAGTTCAGTAACTTCTAGCATGTGAACATGGAAAAACAAACGACATGAATTAACAGAATCCAAGATTACATCGTGACCATAGGGTCAGCAAGATTAGACAAGATAATCACAAGATATGATAAGATAAGATAAACTGGATATGCTCTAATACTTTCGCCGCTTCGCTATTTCCTTGTTATACTGGTTTCTATATCTCTGCACCACCTAACTAGTGTTCCAACTAGTAACGATAACGTGATCCCAACCCCTGTAGTTTCCATTGCCTTCAGGCATACATTTATTATTTATTACCTAGATCTAATCTAGGGTTTTCTATCAAGTGCTTTCTAGATTTAACTAGAGTTTTACGCTATCTGCTGAACGCTTCTCGAGTTCAGGGTTTATGCCACCTAGTCCAACAAGGGATTACGCTACCTGTCGAACGATGCCCCCAAGTCTAGGACACACTACCTAGAGTGGTATATGTTCCTATACTTCCCCACGCATGTATCGCGAATCGTTATCGCTTGTCTAGATGCACATGTCCTGTAATGTGCGGTCCGAGTCCTGTGACAGGGCAAATCAAGGAATACATAACTCGGTCGGGAGCTTTTAGATATCTGCCGATGCAGATGCTAAGGTCTGTTTTTATTTCAGTGGCTATGGTCCCACTTGACCCCTCCCTCAACTAATGAAAGGCACACCTTGTAAAATGAGAACTATACGCCGGCCCCCGGTGCCCCACTATCCTATGGCCATCCGCAACCATAACTAGATAGCAAGTATATGGTCTTTTGGAGTTCTCCGCCTTTCCGTTTCACGTATCTCGATTGACTCAAGATGGATGGTAGACGACGAGTCGCTATCACAGGGCTACCGTTTGCTCGCCGAATCACGTCGGTCCATCCTGGTCTTTAGGTTGCCATATATTACAACTAAGGCATACCCCTGGTTCTTCTATGCAGACCTTAACCTCTGTGGGCACAGGAGGATCATATGCAGCCTCACAGAGGGATACCAAGAGTACCCTCACGTCCCCTCGAAGCCTCGGGCTTCGTAACCCAATTCGTTGGAGCCTTCTTTTTAATCAGACGGACGTTCACTCCTCCTCGTGTTATACTAAGAATTACTACTTAGTTTTGTCAACTAAGGTTTACCACTTAGTCTCCAGAATCATTGTTTTCTTAACTAAGGTTTACTACTTAGCTCCTTTTAACTAAGGTTTACTACTTAGTTCTCTTTCCCGTCAATTTGGATTGGTTAAGTGTCATTAGTCAATTCAAGCTAACTTAACCCTCTTCATTTATCCTGTTAAGCTGGTTAAGTGTCATTAGCAAATCACGTTGACTTAACCCTACCACAAACCAAGTTATATTGGTTAAATATTTCTTATTACTTAACCCTACCCCTTCTTCCTGTATTGGTTAAGTGTTCCTTTTTAACTTAACCTTGCCCGTCTGTTTTAACTAACATGTTATTAATGGTTAAGTATTATTCCTTTGTCACAACCTGATGGTTAAGTGTTCAGGTTTTCTTAACCCTACGATCTAGCCCAGCTAACATATCAAAATTGGCTAAGTGCATTAGATTTTACTTAACCCCAACCTCTAGTCTGGTTAACATATTAATTTGTCTAAATTTATATTTCCTCATTCAGGCCAAATTCTATAAGTAAATTATTTCTAATTTACTTATTTCCTAATTACTCTTTAATGTAAATTGTCTACATTCATTCTTATGGCCCATTTCCCCTTCTAAATCATATTTATGCTTTTTGGTATGTGGACTATACCAAATTAAGTGTCACTAACCATGATTTTGCTAAACCTGCCAATTACTCCCAATTATGGCCAATTTCACATTTATGCCAATATACTTACCGTGCCAAATTAGCTAATCCAATTCCGATTCAACATTCTAATTCTAGACTTATTACTCTAGTTCACTATTCATGTAAATGCTAGATTTACACGTCAATATTAGATTCAAATTACACATCTTATAATTCATGTCAAATTTATCCAACTTGCATTTCTATGAACGTGCCATAATACATGTTCCCAATTTATGCCAATTTCCAAGTTAAACTACGTTTTTAGTAAATTTCATATTTTGCCCAAACCGCATTCCCACCGTTCTTATAATCGTGATTCAGTCTAGATTATAAATAAAGCTAGGTTCGTAGAAAATAGGGAATGAACCAAAGATGCTATGAAAAAGATAGACATACTAACTGGCATAAAAAAGGTTGAATAACGACGTCGGTTCAAGAACATGGGTAGACCTAACTTAATAGGTAAATTCCCAAGGTCTAAAACCAAAGATAACCAAGAATAGACAGAATAGATGATCGGGTTTAGACCCAATTTCATAGTCACAAAACTTAAGCAACACTTTCTTAGTCATGAATCACAGGTGTTTAATCATAGGTGTTTAATCACAGATGTTCTTGTTATGTTATAGGCAATAGTTTATATTTCCTAATCAAAGGCATAGACTTAGTCAAGGAAATAATCCTCATAGTCACAGTCACAGTCATAGGCAATGTTCATAGTCATAGGCAAATGTTCATGGTCATAAGCATATGGTTTTAAGGTCCATAGTTTCATAGTCACGGTCTTATTTGTCCTCGAATCATAACAGTTCTTAATTAAGTTCAAGAGTATAGGCACTGATTCGATTAGAGAGAGAGAGATTTGACATATTCTTTTATTCCTTTATTTTCATGTCACGAACAGAGAAAGACGTTCAAATCTAAAAAGTAATTGACTTATAGAAATTTAGATTAGAAAAGAAAGATGGTGTTGCTATGATTCGCAGAAAAATAGTCGTTGAAGTCGTTTGAACCTCGTCTTGAATCCTAGCTTGACTTGAACCTCTTCTTGAAAATCTTTAGCAGCATTTCCTCGTTTTGATTTAATTTATATATTATTTATTTATATATTTTCTCAGAGGCAGCATAAGGATAGAAAAGAATTGTGAATAGAGAAGAAGACTAGGGCTGTTTATATAGTGTAGAAGTCAACGAATCTGGTCAGAATGGCATCTAGATACAGAGAAACGAACCAGGTTCAGAAAGCTGGAAAAAGCAGGGGGGTCGACACCCAGGTCGACTCCCCAGTCGACCTGGGGGGGGGGGGGGGGGGGGGTCGACACCCAGGTCGACTCCACAGTCGACTTGGGGGGGGTCGACACCCAGGTCGACTCCCCAGTCGACCTGGGGGGGTCGACACCCAAGTCGACTCCCAAGTCGACTCCCAAGTCGATCTGGGGTCCTGGGCGGGAAATTTCCCGCCCAGACCGCTTCTGAGTCTGTTTTGAAATTTGAACCTTGCTGAAACTTCCGGAGGCCATATCTTCTTCATACGGACTCCGATTCATGCAAACTCGGACTCGTTTTCATGCAGAATTCCGAGATGAACGCAATGGCGCAGCCCGTTTCCCTTGATTTTGATTCTAACTTTTAATTCTTCCTTGATTTGTGAATCTTAGCGTTACGGAATTACGGGGTGTTACAACTATGAGAACCCGACCTTCTCTAGAAAAACTAGGTGGTTGTAATGATGAGGAGGGTTAGAACAACAATATTCTGGTGAAGATGAAATGTACAACACATATTATAATACACAGATGTATACCATTTGGTTTAACCCAAGATGTATGGCTACCAAGATTAGTGATTCTAGCTTAACATTGTAAATGTTTGCGCACGACTCTACTACTTCTCCCAAAGTGGTATTTCAAGATATAATACCGAGATAGAATGTTTACGCATATATATATAGGAAGCCCTTTAAAATATAATTTAATTGATTATTAGACCGAGAAGTGAACCCTAACTGCGAAGTTATCACATACATATATACCATTCCATCCACTTTCCCTTTATTGTATGCCTCACTATCAATGATAGATCGGCTGGATTCTCCCGATCACTTAAGACCCTAGGCGGACTTATTGGTCGGTGGACTTATTGGTCGCTTAATACCTCTCAATAACTTGTTTCACATTCTAATAAACTAGAGAGCACTAGCTACTGGCACTAGTTAAGGCTTCCGTCATTCATGCATATACCCTTGCCCCGCATAAGGTGAGAGGTGGTATTTTATCGCCCACTGAACTTATTGGGGAACCCCCTTAGCCGCTTACTACTTCCCGTAGGATACGTAGCCATATCTAACGTTTTTAGTTTTCAAGTTTGGGTAGACAATATGCATACATGCCATTTATGACCCATATACCGAAATACCTATCCCCAGGTGGACTCTTCAACCCCAGCTGCTTAAGACTCAAGAAGCGGACGACACGTGAAGGTTATTAGGTTCGCACCCCAATTAGCCCTTAATACCTTTCCTTATTGGGATAAAGTGTGCAATGTTATTACGTCCCTTTCTGTTTAGTTTCTCTCCACACTATTTATAATCGTCACGAGTTTTTTGGTTAATAATATTTCTACATTATTAACCTACGAAGTCCAACTCTATTTTTAATTATAAGTCTAATATTCATTAATATAAATATGGAAGGATATATCTTCTTTTACCTGGGATGTTTATGGATTACTTCCCTAATTAGACATGGTATTTAAGCAACGGTCAATATCCATAAATCCCCTTATGACACCCGTTTTCTTTTATTTCTATGTTTATTGCCCTTTATGGCCATAATGGTCATATTTTCCTAAGGCAACCATTTATCAGTCCCAAGGTATTTATTTGTTGTACCCCAACAGACAATTACTATTCTTATTCATTTATTTGTTTATTAGTTGATGTTATATATGTACTAGCCCTCTATATATATGTATGTATGTATGTGTGTGTGTGTGTATATATATATATGTATGTATCAGGCATCTCACATTAAGTTGATTACTTGTGGATGCTGGATTTGTCGGTCGGTTCTGGGCAGACTTCTACCACAAATTGAATTTAATCTCATGTCTCAGTACATTTATATTTATGCATTAGACCCCTCACATTAAGCTGACTACCGGTGGTTGCTACATTTGTCGGTCGGTTCCAAACAGGCTTATACCACAAGGTAAGCTTAACCTCGTGTCTAAATGCGACAATAATTCAAATTTCCTAATTTGGGGGTGTACAACATTAATCCAAATTAATTTAGGAATTGTAACCATTATCCTAATATATTTACTTTCCCCAATCAACATTGGTTACAATTGTTATTTATTGATTTGCGGTCCTATTTATAGCAATCAATTGTATTGATTGCTAAAAATGGTCACCACAAACATATTAATTCAATACGGATTATATTTACATATATAATTCCATAACTGAATATCATTCAAACATTCAATACAATATATATTTTACCGTTTACGCTGATTTGTACGAATAATATGTATATATTTATATTTTAAGTTTCCATGTGGTCAACGTAGTTACTATTATTACTACTATTATTAAATGATTTGGTTTGATTGAAAACGAAAATTCCTTTTTACATTCAATATTGCCTAAAGGGTTCCCAATCCCACAAAAAGACCGTTAGCTATGGTTATTGTAAATAATGCCTAATTAGTGGAATTGACATATGTCCAAATCACAAGAAATATATGTAAATATAATTTGGAATAGTTAATGCAAATTATGCACAAATATGTATAGTTATATTTATACATATATTTGCACCACTTTTCCGCTTTTCCCATTCTGATCTTTTTATCATACCTCTTGTGATTTCAAAATGATGCCTTTTTAATCAAAAGGAGGAAAACGGCATATTTACAACAATTAAGCCAAAACCCAATAATATTGAATACAAACAGGCATATTTTTTTCAGCATTACAACCACATAATTTACCGATCAAATCTTTTTACCCAAATTCACAAAATTTATTATTCAACACTATACTAGAGATCTGGAATGTAACTACATCTAAATGGTGTTTAATAGCACAGATTTCCGGATCAACAGTGATTTGCAACAACTGCAGCATTTTTACAACATAACCATAGGAATATGTGTAAATAAGTTTAAGAATCATACAATTAATATTATGCATAACCACAATTTACAAGCTTTAACAATGTTTGCACTCAGATCTGATGGATGAAAATCCAATTACAACGATTTAATGAACAGATCTGATAGAAATAGGCATAAGATTTTGATCTAATTCAAACGAAATAAATAAGTTATTGTAATTGTATTCATAAATTTTCTACTCACCTACAAGCATCCAAATCCAAAGTTCGAACCCTTTAGGCCGACAAATCCCCAAATTCTTATAAATCTACAATTTATCAAAAAAAGGGAAAATTCCAGATCTGTAGAGATGTAAGAAAATAGGAAGAGTGAGGGAGAATCTACTGTTGAGCGCTAATTTGCATTTTTTTTTCCATTAGATCAGATAATCCTCACAATCCTATGTGATTTGGATTTGATTTTTTGTTGAAGAATATATTTTTGATTGAAAAATTAGGTTTGGAGAAGGAGAAAAATGGCAAAGCTTCGCTACTACCCACAGATTTGTGTGGAATAGAATGAGGCATTTTCCCGCTATTAACAGGAGTGGAATTGGCCCAGGACTATTAAATCTATTTTAATTAACATCCATTCATTCGTTTAAAAATATAATAACCAAACCTTATAAAATCTAGCCGTCACTGGGCGTTTTGACGCCCAATGGGTCGACCGCTATGGTCGACCGCTCGGGCGTCAAAACGCCCAGTTAGGCTAGTTTAATAAGGTATGTTATATTAAATTATTCATATTTATTTATTTTTCGTCCATTTTCGTATTTTTTCCATAACTTTTCATAAGGACTCCATTCACGAAACTCCAAACATGAAAATTGACCAGAATTCCGAGAAAAACACAACAGTTAAAGTTTCATAGTCAAATTCCATTATTTGCAGAAATTCCTATTTATTGAAATTCTAATAAATAATTTGTATTTCCAAAATTCCGAGTTGTTACTTTCTTCCCTCCG
>JASFAX010004465.1:0-39283 GCA_030737875.1 Allium sativum
TAAAGGTATTAAGTAGTTAGATCCACCCTTTAAAGAGTATTAAGCTACCGCGTAGGTTACCTGTCACCTAATCAAGAAGTATTATAATGGCTATGGGGTATGAGCTTGGTAATCCCTGCGTTAGTCCGCTTTCTCTAGGTGGTAATTGATTGCGTTCAAGGTTCTCCTTGGGATTAGGTATTAAATGACCGTTTCGGTGGTACCTTTTAAGGAATGTAGAATGGATCGTTAAGGAAAAACAAACACTAGAAGGGGGGTGAATAGTTTTTGTGAGAATTAAAACAAAACACCACAAACACAATTGTAGACATAGATTTAAACATAGATGCAAAACAAATAGAAATAAAAATGCAGAAAAGGAAAGAACACAGTGGATTTTATACTAGTTTGGATTGCTCATATATCCAGTCCCACGCAACTATGGATTGCGCATAGTTTTATTACTATATCAAAATCCAGTTACAACCTCCTTGATTTCACGGCTACTAGGGATATCACCGATTCCAACCTCCTCGATTTCACGGCTACAAGGGATACCATCGATTCTAACCTCCTTGATTCCACGACTACAAGGGATACCACCGATTCCTCTTTTACTCAACCCAAATAATTACAAACAGCACTATAACTCTTCAATAACACTTGATTCAGAGAGAGGCGATTAGAGAGTGTAGAGAGAAGAAGTTTGATCAAAACAGAATTGAATTCGGCAGAGTATAAGTGTAGAAATGATTAAAAAAATGATTATATAATGAAAGAGGATGAAAGAGGATGAAAGTGGAGAAGAAGATATGTTTGAAAATTCGGTTTTAACCCCTTTTTATTGTGTATAAAAGGTTGTAATGTTTCTAAAACGTTTCAAAATTGATAAAGTAACAGTTATATGTCAACATGGTGTTTTCGGTATGTCGACATACCCTAGTGTATTTTTGAATTTTAAAACACTTTTCAAGTGTTTTGATATAAAAATAATTCTAGAAATTCTTGAATCAAAATATAGTGTTGTAAATTAATATTATAAAGTAGAAACTCATATGAAAACATAAAAGTAAATATATTTATAAAATTATAAGGTTTTAGGCTATATAAATATAAAGTATAAGAATATAAATATATAAAATTTAAGTTTGGAAATCAAAGAAGAATAAGAAGGGAAAAAATAGAAAAGATAGGAAATAAAATAGAGAGGATTGAGGATAGAATTGAAAATTAGAATTAGAATTTGAACCTGGAGTGCTATTTATAGTCTTACATAATCTAGACTCTATAACTATATTAATCTTGAACTCTTGAATTCTTGAAATCTTGAGTACTCATGAGTCTTAAAATTTCTCTGAACTTTGGATCTCTATCATCTTTAAACTGTACAGTCTTCAGTAATATTTCCTGTATATATTTTCTGCATATATGTATCTATATATATATATATATATATATTCAATGCTAACATATATTTTATAATAAATGATAATTGAAATAAGGTTGTTGTCATCAAAACTCCATTCTTCAACAGTACCAAAGGCCTGCTTACCCTGCGGGAAGTATAAATGACTAGGGGATTATCTGATAATCTAGCTAGATCGTAACACGGGGGTTTACTAGGGGAAGGTCATAAATAGCGAGATGTCGTCTACTTATCCTGCAAGTAATAAGTGGTTGGCTACTATTTCTCGCTTTATGCGGATCACGGGTATACATGAGTGACACAAGCTTTAAATTTGTAGGACTTATAGCTAGTGTCTTCTAATTTATATTAGTGCCGAGTAAACCATTGAGAAAGGCATTAAGTGACTGATAGGTCCGCCTAGGGTCTTAACTAGTCAAAAGGATCCACATTTTTCTATCATTGATAGTGAGATCTTAAGTGGCTATATAGAAGTAATTAACCTATATATGAATAGTGAGTACTTGAGAGCCCACCTCTTAGTTTTTGGCAATTGGCCGAATGGTGGTTTAAAGGTTTCATATTATTGTGTAAACACTTTGTCTGAGTATTGCGATTTCGTTGTGTTTTGGATACTACCTCGGGAACAGTAGCTTGTCATCATGTGTAAATCTTTACAAGGTTTGGTTATAACTACTAGCCTTGTTGGACATGTGTTTTGGTTCTAACCGAATGGGGGTACATTTGTGTGTTTTAGACAGTGTTTTGCATTTTCTACTCACCAAGACTTGTTGTTCTGACCCCTTTCCTCATAAGAACTCTCAAGTTTATATCAAGGAAGGTAGGTCTTAGAAAGTGTTCAAGTTTGGTTTTTTGTTATCATTCTCTCATGCTCGATATCGATGTGGTGATATGCTTTAAGGTAGTCGCTTTAGTCGGTATTTGTTATCTACTTTCATTTCCACTGTGAGTTAGTTTTATTTTACTCTGATTATGCTCATGCTCATTATTTTCAGGTACTAGATATATACTCTTCATGCTTGGATGAGTTTGGATTTTGATTTTTATCGAAATTCGAGCATGAGAAAGTGTGGGGTGTTTTATTTGGTATTAGAACTTTAGTTTAGACGATCAGAGGAATTAATAAATTAGGATTAGTGAGAGAACATATTCGATTTTATTTTTTATTTTCTTTCGCCTTTCATAACTCGGCATTAATTATTTCGACGATGAGTTACCCTTGGATCTATTCACAAGTTTTAAAACGACTAAGAGTTGGAAATATTCCAAGTTCGAGTATTCGGTCAACCCCGATTTATCCCATGGTGCATTTTGCGATTTTGTTTTGAAGAGCACGAGGGCAATATGTAGTGTATTCCTTGGATTTGAGCTTTGTAATTGTACAAAAAGCAAGATATAACTGAGATAGCCATGATTTCTTGTGTTGGTTTCGTTTGGGAGTTCCAATCAATAACCTTTTCTTGGTCTTAAATGGATGGTACACGCAAACGTTTCATCGTAGTCCGGAAGTATAATTACGAGATATACCTATTGGATATTTCGTCATATGAATTCGAATAATCTTTTGATAAAATTATCTGTTTGAATCCTTGGTTTTATATTCGAAGGAATTTTAGTTTTGAAAACTATTTTCCAAAAAAAGGGTTTTAGAAATTTTAAGCCAAGATTTCCAAGAAATTGTTCCATAAATAATTTTTAGAACTTTAAATCCAAAAAATTGTTTAATAAATAAATTTTAGAAATTTTAGAACACAGAAGGGTTTTCCCAATCAGTAATATAAAAGGTAACATACACTAGTAAATAGATATATATTATGAGATCCTTGGTTTATAAGTGTAGAAACTTATTTCAAAAAAATTCAAAATGTTTCCCTCGAAAGAGACTAAGGAAAGTTCTATTCGTCTTGGGGTATTTGATTTCATAAATTGTTCGACTCGCTGGCCAGCTAGGTAAGGGGAAAATCGATCTTCTTTCATTTCGAATTTCTAACTGATTTCTATTTGAAATTTCGTTCGTCCACTGATTGCACACATCAATTTGTAGGTAAATGAGTTGCATTTGGGAATTAATTCTCGACCGATGGATGGTGGACGTCAACGAGATTTTTGGCGGGGTCGGGAAGTCAATGCGATCTCATAGTAATGTTATTTTATTTTTTTGGAAAATCGAACCGGGCCGCTAAGCCGAGCATCAGACCTCGCCCAAAATCGGTAAGCAGTTGACCCCTAGTTGTCAATCGCCCTTCTAGGGCCAGGTCGACCGCTGCCCACGCCCAGTCACGGCCCAAGCCCACCTGGTTCGCTAGAATGATCTATATTATTATTCCAGCATCTATCTCACTCATTCCCATTGCAAAAACCACTGAAACTCAAATTCCACCATTTCCCGACCTCCAAATGAAAGACTCTTAGCTCCGTTTTGTTCTTAATTTCCACTAAAATTATTGTAGCACACATCTAATCCCTTCTGTACTCCAGATCTGTAATTTTGTTCATTAATTTTGTTGATTCCTCCAATGACCCCTCCTCGAATCTCTAATACCCGCGTGCAACACCCTTCTCTAACACCGAAGGAGGTTTTGCGGTTAGATTTAAGCGAGAGGAAAATCCAGACTTACTCGAAAATGACCATTTATGAGTTTTACCAAGGGCGACCGTGAAATTCGTTGATTTCGCTCAAATTCAGTTGCATGAGCTTTTCGTTGCCGTAGGCCTTGCATCAATCATTCATTTCGACACTTTTGAGCGCGAGTACTTCCCACGCTGCATTTTCCTCTTTGACGCTCAGTTGGAAGTAAATATCTGCTAGGATACTTTCATTATCTAGTCTGAGGTGAAGGGGGACCCTGTTGAGCTTACCGACCTGGAGTTGGTAGAGATCTTGGATATTGCAGTGGTTGCAGCACAGTTGGATGACATCGAGATGGAAGATCCTCACTTTCTTTCCTGCATCTTTGTTGGAGCTATCGATGTTTAGGACACCAGTAAAATGCGAACCATCACTTATCTGATTATGTGCATTATCTGGCACAACATTATTCCCAAGATGGGAAGTCGGGAGTAGATCTACCCTTCTGTGCGCCGCGCCACATATGCTATTATTGGTGGTATAGCCGTCAATTGAGCACGTGTGCTTATGATTCATCTTTTGAAGTTTTTGTTGGCACACCGATGAGCCACTTTCCATATAGCCATATTCTTATCCGTGTCCTTTGACACTTTGGAGTCAACTGAGTATAGAGACATCGGTCAAATAGGCCTCAGTTGTCATCAACTGCGCCCAAGCTCTAGCACCTCTCGCTCAAATCCAGTAGTAGCAGCATTCCGGCTAGGAGATCCCAAAGCTCGCCGTCCTTCGTGATATCCAGGTCGAGCTTGGAAAGGTCTGCAGGGAAGCAGCATCGAAAAACGTACGAGATTGGTTGCATTTTTGCCAGATATTTTCCTGGCGTGGACTTGGTAATGGATCAAGTTCCAACCATAGAGCACGACCATCTCGTAGTCTATCGTCGGTGTTAGCCTGCATCTTGTGTATCTTGTATCATGTGTTTCCCTTACTAGCATTTTATATTTGTTGTTGTTTTTGTTGTAACTGTTAGTGTTGCCTTTGAAATCGCACGATGATTAGTGAGATCCTATGTTTAAAATATTTCTTGTCACTCGCACTTATCTATTTGAATGAAATCTCATTTTCATATCTAACTAACAGTTGTCTTAGAGCTGGAAGGTATGGAATTATGTAGTAGATAAATTTTAGAGAAGGATAGGTTTCTATGTTGATTCATCATGGGTATATTTAGTGTTTGTCGCATGTTTCTTTTTAAGCGACAATTTAATTTTGAATTTTCTTGTGTCGTTTCGCTTTTTACATTTTTACGCGACCGACTTCCTTTAAAGCCAATATGTGATTCAGATCATTTAAGTTTCTACGAAATATATTTTTAATTTTTTTTGCAAATGTTGTGTAAAAAATTGTCAACTTTACTTTTCCATAAAATATGATTTATGTATAAACATAGATTTATGTACGATAGTTTATGTATATTTAAACATATGTTTCGTACAAAAACAGATGGTTTAAACATAGTAAAGCAGACATAACCGAAATTTCATTTTTCTATAAATCCGATGTGGAAAGTTAACATTACCAAAAAAGAACTTCAAATTTATCAGAAATAAATTTTCAAGCGGAAATTTATTTTAAAGGAAAATTTTAAATTTTATAATCGCATGTAAAGCATAAGAAAGGTTTTGGATGGTTCGTTTACGTGTTTTAGCAGAGTATTAGGAACGACGACACATTAAAATATGTTAACGACAACAAGGGAAAGGCTATTTGAGCCGTGGAGACGTTGTTTCTATAACTTGTGGGCGATGCGCGCGAATTGATAATTAACTCGTTTTACGTATTAGAGCTTGTCTTAACCTCCTTTGTAGTCTATAGCTGGAAATTTTTAAATAATTTGGGGTAACTATGGTAAAATCCCTTTATCGGACGAGGATTGGGACATTTATAAGCAGAAGGAACGTTGAATTTCTTCGCTTTGATTTCCATTTTCTAGGATTATGAGAAATAAATAAGAAGCGATCTAGATACGTTAACAAATTGGATGGTGGAATTTGGATGCAAAATTGGTTGCTTCGCAACTTTGTTCGTAGAAATGTGAGGGTTATGAATGAAAATGTTTTCAAAATTTGCATATATATAAAACTAACAATATGTTTAGGATGTTTTGCATTATGTTATCAAAAATAAAACGAATACATATAGAAGGATCCAATTTAAAATCATTATGCATATATTTTTTACGATTGCGATGCATTATGTACACCATGCACATGCGCATTTAGTTGCAAAATTGGATGAGCACTAATTGGTTGTGTAGCTTATAATAATTAAGCGCCAAAGTCATGACTAAGTCATTGGTAAAATTTTGGGACAAATTTTCTTTTAAGAGGGAAGAATGTAACAACCAACAATTTTTGGCAATAGTTAATTCAATTATTTAATTAGGCTACGCAAATGGAAATTCTACAGACGATGGAATTTGATAGTTAAAGTTGCACTGGTTTGCTAACAATATTTTCATCAACATCGGAGACAGGTCTAAATAAGTGGATCTAAGGCAGAGTGGGATTATTTAGTTCCAACAAGTTTGAGTTGTTTCCTAGGCATCAAGGTCTTGAGCTCGAAGTTTAGTTACTCTTCCCTCGAGGGGTGAGTATCACGCTTACGAGACTCAACAACCAACAGTTACCTTGAGATAAGGGTTCCTTAAGTATAACACAAATTAGGAAGCTAAACGGTTAGTAGAAGGATATTTTCAGTAATTTTGAAGAAAGGTTAAGGCTTGTGTTGAATATCATTGTCGTGAAGAAAGCATAAGGTAATATACGAGAGAAATAGTTAGATAAACTGTAGAAATTATGCTAAGTGTCGATCCGCTCTTTATTGCTCATTGATTTGAGTACATAAGTGTTTACAAAAGAGATCCCCAAATTGATTTAGAAATTAGGGTTTACTCTATAAGATATGAGTACAAGATTGGGGAATGAGAAAAGTCCCATAAAATGTGACCCCTGAGGTCTTATTTATAGACAAATCAGGGCCTCCTTTGTCATTTTTTCATCAGAAACCTCTTTCGGGTGCAACAACTAGGTTTCGGCCGCTCTTCATCTTTCGGTTCCGGTTTCCTTGGTTTCGGCCGCTTTTTTGACATTGTTAATAGATATAACATAGCCTTCAGTGTGTCAATCTTGGCTTTCAGAATGTTGTTCTCGGTCTTAGAAGCTTCTTTTTGGTGCTACTTCTACCTTTTGTATCGATATCAAGCCCGTTGGTGTGGATAACTTTGGGAATGGCTTTCGACTTTCGGCAATAAGCTTCAGGTTTTGACTTTCAGTCTTTATAGTATTTTCTTTCGTGTTTCAATTACCTATGTTCTGGGAACCGTCATCCCTTTTGGTATCGACACTAAGCGAGTTAGTGTAGATAGATCTTCCTCTTAAAATCTTTGATTTGCACTCGGTGATTCTCTGGAGTGAGCTTTGGTCTTTCGAAAGGATGCTTTTGGTACTTCTCCTTTCGAATCCTAAAGTTATATCCAGGTGGTTGATCGCTAACTTTCGGGATATTCTATTAGTGTTTCGGCTTCTCATGCCTTTGATGTCTTCACCTCCTTCTGTATGGACACTAAGTAAGTTAATATCGATAACCCTATCGTATCCCTTCGTTAGATTTGGTGCTTCCTGTCATGCCTTTGGTTTTAGGTTATAAGCTTTCCTTCTTTCTTTCATGTTTGCTTTCTTCAAGTGATTTTCCTTCCTGATGCTTTCGCCTTTACCAACTCCATGCTTTCATATCATCATTTTGAGCTAGTTGTGGTCTGATGCCCCTTCATTGATTGCCTGCTTTCGGTGTTGAATTTTGGTAGTAACTTGTGACTTTTCAAGTTAAACTTTGACTCTCCATCTATACTTTGACTTCCTACCTCTTGTCGTCCTTCAGTATGATTCGTTAGTTTGATCTTATTCGTACACTGAGATTTAAAAGATACTTTAACAAAAATACTCTTTCTTCTTCATCCTCATCCTTTCACCTCCAAGCTCATTTCTCAAACAAGATCACCGCTCTCCAAGAATCGCACAAGTTTCTCAGAATTTCAAATTTGAATTTCTGTAAGTATCTCTTTTTCGATTACAAGTAGAAATTTAAATCGTGCTTTCACTCTAATTTAGAAAATCAATCAGGATTTTCCTGTATTAAGTAAGAATTGAACAACGGTGACAGTTCGGATAATTATTAATGGAAGATATCATAGGTTACTCATTTCCCTAATATACTTTTGGGGTTTAAAATGCAAAATTACCATACGGAAGGCTAATTTCTATTATAAAGTAAGAAGCCATGCTTCCGGTACAAGTGAGTTCAACACCTTTATTGTCAACTCATTTTGTTTTCGATTTTGCCGACACCAATATTTGTGTTTACTTAGCTTTCGACCCAGTGGGTTTCGACTCAGCGTGAAAGTGTGGCCAAAAGTTTTGTTTCCTTTCAGTTTTGGTGTTGGCAAAATTTTTAGAATTCCTTATTGAAGCATTTTGATCTTGATTTCACTTGCACCGGATCTCGATACCACTCAAGCTTACGGTGATGACATTTAACTACTCGACCATGGTCGGACCGACACCAAGAACTATTGGCATTTTGATTTTTCCAACATCTACCTCTCTGTCTTTGAATTTGGTGTCGGGATAACCAGTTTGATCATCACCAAAGACTTAATTATTCCTAAGTGTACATGACTTATGTGTGAATTTTGTTAAAACTTACCTTTATGATTAGTGCGGTATTTTATAGTTCAAACTTCTAATGTTAACAAATTTTTATGTTGTTTACCCTCTTGACGGGAGCATAAGCATATTTATGTAAAAGGATATGGTACAAGTATATATGTTATGAAATGTTATCACCTGGCAGCATTATGTTTGGTAAAAAGAGCATTGACAAGTCGAAGTCCAAGGGTACTGGTACTCCGTGGATGAAGAGGGAGTTTATTCTAAAGCAATCCCTAATTGCTTCTCAAGATGAAGTGAAGACCATTCTTGACAGCTTTGAGATATCTGGTGTAGATGTTATTCCAGCCACTGCCCAAGACACCATCAAAACCCCGAAAGGGATACTTTGCATATTATCAATTCATATTTGGCATGGGGGTTTCTTCCTATTCTCACCTTTCGTATTTATGCTCTTATGTGACCTGGGGTTGCTCCTATCCACCTTTCTCCGAACACTTATACTATACTTTTATGTCTTGAGATTCTAACACTGGGGTCAGGCCAGGCTTCCCTGAGCCCTAAGCTCATACGTAACTTGGTAAGAATTTCCAAAAGTGCAGAGTTACCTGTCTTGTGTGTGAACCTCGTAAGGAAGTTGATAAGTGATAGTATCAGTAAGTCTGAATCTTGGGAAGACCAATTCTTTTATATCCTGTGACCTCCTGGTATTTCGGGACACTTTGCCGATCTTGGTGAGTTTCTTGTCTTTAGAGAATAATTAGTCATTTTCATGTTTTGTTTGACCTCTGTTTCTGCCTAGATTCTACTTCCAAAAGCATAATCTTGTCAAATGAGGAGACTCAAGCTCTTGAAGCCATCTTCAAGGCATACATACTTCGTTAGTATGGCCTTCTTCCTCCAGGGCAAAAGATTAAGGGACTACTGTCCATTCATTTTTCTAGTTCTAGGAGCTAATCTCGGGGTTCCAATACATTTAATGCATCATCTCCTATATTCCAAGGTACTCTAAGTAGTACTATGTTTCTTTTCCAACATGATTTTATACTTTTATGTCTTAATATTATTGCTTTAGCTTTTCTGATATGGTTGCTTCTGATCAGGGACCCCGACCTTTGAATATGCCTCTACTCTTGATGCTTTAGATCAGTCTAGTGTTGATGATTTAAAAAGGTTTGTTGGTCCTATTGTTGAGCCCTCGCCTAAAAGGTGGAAGCATGATACATCCGTCCGTTTTTTATTAAGATGTCTTTGTTACCACTGGAGAGAGCAGGCAACTCCTGGTACCATCATCACTGATGCTGGGAATGTTGTTGATATCGATTCTTCACCTGAAATGTCCCCTAGAAAAAACTCCCAAACGATTCCATAACATCCAAACTCCCGAGATCGTTTGATACGAGTGAACATAGTTCACTTCCATCTTCATCCTATGTTAGTTCTCCTGATCCACATTTCTTGGCTTTGGATTGTGATAAGCTTGTGAATCTTGCTCTCTCCTCTACCATAGCTGTTAATGTTTTGCAACCCTCTATGCCTTCAGACTTCGAGGATTTCTATTGCCAACTCGTCAAAGAACAACTTCTGGTATGAATTTATCCTCTTTAATTCCTCTTTTATTTTTTTATTTCCAGATAAAAATTAATATGTCCTTTTCCATTCCTTAGGTGACCAAAAGTCGGCTCTTGTCCAGGGGAATAACCCTTTCCCCTTCTGCTGAAATCATTTCACTTAGGGAAGAGAACACCGCCTTGAAAGCCAAAGTTGATACCCTGTCCCAGGCGAAGGCAAAGAGCGATGGGGAATGTGAGAGATTATGGGCCTCTCTTGAGAAGGAAAGACTGGCTAAAGATATTTTGCCCGATCAAGTTTCAACTCTTAAGAATAAGCAAGCAGTGATGGCGACCAATCATGCCGACGAGTTAAAGATGATGGATGACAAGCTTTCCAATGTGAGGTGAATACTTTACGAGGACAGTAACGGGATATCCGAATTCTTGGAAGACCATCTCGCGACGATTGTCATGGAGTATTATGAAGACACTCTTTTCCTTTCATTCTTCGATAATTTCAAAAGGTTTCCAAGAATCGAATTTACTTCTGTTCGTCCTTCCGTCCATAGTGAAGTTATGGAAAGGATTGGGCTGGCTAGACGGGGAATTGAAGTCCCAAAGAAGGACAAGATAAAGGCCGAGACTCTCATATTCATTGAAGAGCTACCCGATGACTATTATGATGGGGAAGAAGACATGGTTGTTGTTGTTGATGATGCAGGTGATGATGGTGACTTTCTGGTGATTGCAATTGACGAGATGAGTCTGATAAAGATGCTAGCAACCCACCTTCTGCTTCCGTAGGCACAAATAATTCTGGGGGAGCCTATATTGACCCCCTAAACACCCATCTTCTTGAGATTTGGTTGAAGTTCCTGAAAAGTCCGAGTGTGTACGACTTGTGCAGGGGTATGTAACCTAAGCAGGATCTATAATATGGCTATGCGGAAGTAAATGATAATCTAACTTATACAACAGTTACGCGAATAATTATTCGCAAACTAGAAGTATATTACTAACAAATATAAATGCAGTAAGTAGAGTAAAGTAAAGTAACGACACCAGGATTTTTATACTGGTTCGGACCTCCCGTCCTACGTCCAGTCCCGAAGCTCCTCTTCGGCTTTTCACTAAACAACACCCTCTCTTCACCCGGAGGAACAGGTTCACAACACTACTTGATTTGCGGGCTACAAGTTTACCCACTTGATTTCACGGGTTACAAGCTTACCCACTTGATTGCACGGGCTACAAGCTTACCCACAAGACGATTACAAGAGTTTGACCTTGAATGTGTTCTTTCTTCAACACTGATTAGTCAATGATTGAGTACAACCTTCCTATAATCTTATCCTCAAATATATATTGATGTTTGCAAAGATTTGGAAGTGGATTATCGAGTTGAATCACAAGTGTGTTAAATATGCTTGGAGATTCAAATGATAATTGAATGCTTTTGAGTGCTTTTAGAATGCTAAGAATAATACAATATAGATCAGAGAATGGAGAGAAAATTCGGTAATTTGATTGATTGAAAACTGATGTATTTACAGTAATTGAGAAGTTGCAATTGTTGGTGAAAAGTTACAATCAAAAGAAATGATTTAAATGAAGAGAAATGGATGCAACTTTTCAAGAAAGAGGATGACTCTTCATGAAATTCAAAAATAGGTCGACAGGAAAAATTAATAGGTTGACAGGTTTTTGACCGTTATTTCAAAAAGCTGTTGACCTGTTAATTTTAACAGGTTGACCTGTTAAGTTTAAAAAGCTGTTGACCTGTTAATTTTAACAGGTTGACCTGCTAAGTTTAAAAAGCTGTTGACCTATTAAATTTAACAGGTTGACCTGTTAAGTTTAAAAAGCTGTTGACCTGTTAAATTTAACAGGTTGGCAGGTTTTTGTCAACATACATAAAAAATGAGTTTTCATGTATATTTTTGAAGAGAATAAGAAGTATGATTATTTGAGGATAGATTTTAACATAAATAACTCTAAATAACCATCTTCTAACCTATAAAACATTGAGTCTTCTTTTTGTCGATCATGAAGCTCCTTCTTGTCATTAATCAAAATAAGCATTGAAATCGTTGACTCAACATTCTCCCCCTTTTTGATTGATGACAATATAGCTTGATATTTTAATCTTTATTGCTATCTCCCCCTGTATATAAGCTCTGTCTCCCCCTGTATATATGATCTCCCTAAAAAATATAACTCAGTTTCTGCAAGAAGAGATGTTAGTAACTTTCTCCCCCTTTGTCATCGACAAAAAGGATATAATAAACAAGATGAACTTTTAACATAGGACATCATATCCAGAGTATATTATACATTACAAACCATACCAAAAACATACTAACCTAAGTCAAGTAGCATACGCAACAAATACAGCACTAGTTAAGGTACAAGTGCTAATAGAGTGTCTTATTAATAACATAAAAAAGGTAAACGGATCTATTGAGGTGGTATATCGGAATCGGTATCATCTCCATCATATTCTGATGATTCCACCTCATCTCCTTCTTCTGACGATTCTTCTTCCTCATCTCCTTCTTCTTTGATTTTGGAGCCATTGGAGATTGAAGGAAATGAAATTTGAGAAGTTAGGGCTTGGAGAAAAGGTGTTTTGAGTTTTTGAAAGAGTTGAGAATGAATTGGTATGCTGGATTTGAGTTTGAACCGACGTTTGGCTGCATAAAAACAATTTTATCGTTGACCGGTCGACCTATAGAATAAAAGCGGTCGACCTAAAAACTCTCGGGTTCGAGATAGAGGAAATAAGGTAAAACCGGTCGACTCCTTTTTTCTAACCGGTTGACCTATTTTGTTGCTAAAACAGCATCGGTCGACATGAATTTCGGAACCGGTCAACCTAAAAAGTCTCTAGAAACTACATGTATTAAAACCGGTCGACCTATAGTTTTTGACCTGTCGACCTGTATGAACAACTTGAAACCGGTCGACCTATATTTTGCCACCGGTCGACCTAATTTTTCTCTGGATTGAAAATATTCAAAACAGGTCGACCTATATTTTTTAACAGGTCGACCTAATTTGTCAAAAATTGTTTTTCTGCCTTATTTTGAAAAAAATCAAACTCAAACAATATTTTATTATAATAATATATATTAAATACATGAAGATAGAAATAAAACAAATATTAAAAGGAATATAAAATATCTCCTTAGATCCGATATATTAAAAATATTTTCTTGGTTCCCAAGGAGAGTATTTTGCACTTGCGCCTTCATTTTTGTTATAATTCCTATCCCATGAGTTAGGTGTTCTCGATGATGATGGAATTTGGGTAGGTTCATGAACGTTGTGCTTATTTGAGCTACAGAAAAGTGAAGTGATTTGTTCGAGATACGTCAAACGAGAAGCTGTCAACTTTTGCTCGTAGTACATCTCATTCTGGAGATCAGCTTGATGTTTCTGGTAATGATGTATCTCATCAATCTTCTCCTTTGTTCGTGGAGAACAGAATAGCGCCTTCTTGGTACGTTTTGAAGTTGGTGTGTTTTCAGGTGTACGGGAGTGTTGATGAAAACTAGGAGGATGTTCCGGTGTCTTACGGGAGTAGTGCTCTTCGGATTCGGAACTAGTTATGGTGATGTGTGATCTTCGAGCACATTCGTCGCAAATATGAGCTATTATAAAATGAAATGAATGAAGATTTGAGGGAATGGTTTCGGAAAGCACTCAAAGATTATATATATAGAGAGAATCATTTCTATTTATAGAAAATGAATTGTTTGTTTCATATTCATTCCACCGTAGAAAATTTCTCTACTATATATAGTTAATATTTGATTAAAACATTAGTTTCTGTAGATGAACTCTTTTATGTTATATATCGTTTAGTTTTCGAGTTCACTTTTAGAAACTAAACCTAGCTCTCTACGCAACTTAATGAAACTTGATTCCAGTAGAGGCTTGGTAAATATATCTTAAGTGGGACCTGCAAAAAATAAAATTAAGCCCATGGTACCCACTTTTTATGGAGTCCTAAGAGTTAGGTCTTAGGAATCCAAACCCATACGGGTCCGGTATCCCCTTTATATAAATAATTTGAATTATTATGCACAGAATCCATAAAATTTTTGATATACTTGTTCCTAATCAAATTATTATCTGTTTTAGGAACCCATATTTTTATGGTTTTGACATTTTTATTTTTAGTTTTCACAATCGGTTTTGGTTTGGAGAATAAACTAGAATTCTTCTTGGCTTTATTCTTTGGTACCGATTTCTTTTTCTTTGAACCAAGAGATTTCTTATTTTCCGGTTTCTAATATCCCAAACCATGCTTATTGGAAGTAGATTGTGAACTCTCAATAATCTTTGTCAAATTCTCACGACCTTTGTTAAAATTAGATACATTTTGAGAAATGTTATCTAATTTACTTTGTAAGCTAATTTTTTCTAGGTCCATGATTTTAATTTTTGCCTTAAGCTCATGATTCTCAGTAGAGAGAGCATCATTTTTCTCTTTTTGAGTTTTGATTTCTTGACTTAAAAGAGATAACTGAGAATGATCATTAGATGAAGATTCTTGAAGTTTTTCAATCTCTTCTTCTAATATCTTCTTTTCATCTTTTAACATATCTCTTTCAAGCTCTACTCTACCTAAATCAGCTTTGGCTTCTTTGCATTGTCGTTTCATGTCTTTGAATTTAAAAATTAATTTAGCATTAATATCGAGTACTTCTTCAAAAGAAGGAATTTGTACCTCATCTTCTTTAGCCATAAAGCATATATTTGCTTGTTCATTATCTGAGTCGCTTTCACTTTCGGATGAAGATGAGTCTGAATCATCCTATGTTATTGAGAATGCTCTTTTCTTTGATTTGTCCTTCTTGAATTTTTTGGATTTCCTCTTGTGCTCCGGACAATCTTTTTGCATATGTCCCTTTTTGTGACAATTAAAGCATTCCAGATTCGATGATGATGGTTTATTTGATTCGAACTACTTTCTGTTATAACGACTAGCTTTTCGTTGCTTTAAGAATTTCTTGAATCCTTTTGCAATGAATGCTAAATCTTCATCTTCGGAATCTGAGATGTCTTCATCTCTTTCAGCATGAAAAGCAACATTTTTCTTTTCTTCTCTTTGTTCTCTTCTAGCCTGCAAGTTAGCTTCATAGGACATTAGATTTCCTATCAATTCATCTGGCTTCATGGTGGAAAGATCATTAGCTTCTTCTATTGCTAATACTTTTCCTTCCCATTCATTAGTCAGAGAATGTAGGATTGTTGAAACAACATCAAAATCGGAATATTTTTGTCCTAGACCAATAAGAGCATGATGAATAGTTTGAAATCGTGAATACGTTTCATTTATTGTTTCATTCGGCTTCATTTTGAAATTTTGAAATTGACTTTTCAACATAGCTATTTTGGCTTGCTTAACCTTGTTAGTACCTTCATGAGTAGTTTTCAGCGTTTGACAAATTTGATAGGCAGTGGTACAGATACTAACACGGTTATATTCATTTTGGTCTAATGCATAAAAAAACATATTTATTGCTTTTGCATTTGCAGCTGCTGCTGTTTTCTCAGCAGAAGTCCATTCTGCATACTAAGTTGTTGGATTAACTATTCCTTTCTGAGTAGCATTCCAAGCGTCATAACTTGTTTATTGCATATAAAAAGCCATATGTGTTGCCCAATAGCTATAGTTTAGGCCATTAAAGAAAGGAGGTCTTTGTGTCGATTGACCTTCAGTGTAAGTGGTGTTACTTGTACTTGAGTTATTTGCCATATCACTATAATATATCAAATAACTGTGTTACGGTTATATGATGACCTTGCTCTGATACCAAATGAAAATTCCAAGTGTGTACGACTTGTGCAGGGGTATGTAACCTAAGCAGGATCTATAATATGTCTATGCGGAAGTAAATGATAATTTAACTTATACAACGGTTACGCGAATAAATATTCGCAAACTAAAAGTATATTACTAACAAATATAAATGCAGTAAGTAGAGTAAAGTAAAGTAACGACACCAGGATTTTTATACTGGTTCGGACCTCCCGTCCTACGTCCAGTCCCGAAGCTCCTCTTCGGCTTTTCACTAAACAACACCATCTCTTCACCCGGAGGAACAAGTTCACAACACTACTTGATTTGCGGGCTACAAGCTTACCCACTTGATTTCACGGGCTACAAGCTTACCCACTTGATTTCACGGGCTACAAGCTTACCCACAAGACGATTACAAGAGTTTGACCTTGAATGTGTTCTTTCTTCAACACTGATTAGTCAATGATTGAGTACAACCTTCCTATTATCTTATCCTCAAATATATATTGATGTTTGCAAAGATTTGGAAGTGGATTATCGAGTTGAATCACAAGTGTGTTAAATATGCTTGGAGATTCAAACGATAATTGAATGCTTTTGAGTGCTTTTAGAATGCTAAGAATAATACAATATAGATCAGAGAATGGAGAGAAAATTCGGTAATTTGATTGATTGAAAACTGATGTATTTATAGTAATTGAGAAGTTGCAATTGTTGGTGAAAAGTTACAATCAAAAGAAATGATTTAAATGAAGAGAAATGGATGCAACTTTTCAAGAAAGAGGATGACTCTTCATGAAATTCAAAAATAGGTCGACAGGAAAAATTAATAGGTTGAAAGGTTTTTGACTGTTATTTCAAAAAACTGTTGACCTGTTAATTTTAACAGGTTGACCTGTTAAGTTTAAAAAGCTGTTGACCAGTTAATTTTAACAGGTTGATCTGTTAAGTTTAAAAAGCTGTTGACCTGTTAAATTTAACAGGTTGACCTGTTAAGTTTAAAAAGCTATTGACCTGTTAAATTTAACAGGTTGACAGGTTTTTGTCAACATATTTGAAAAATGAGTTTTCATGTATATTTTTGAAGAGAATAAGAAGTATGATTATTTGAGGATAGATTTTAACATAAATAACTCTAAATAACCATCTTCTAACCTATAAAACATTGAGTCTTCTTTTTGTCGATCATGAAGCTCCCTCTTGTCATTAATCAAAATAAGCATTGAAACCGTTGACTCAACAGTTCCTACTATGAAGGACGGTTCCCTTGGCCGAAGGAGAAGGGACTTTCCATTCAATCCGACATTCCCTCCGCAAAGGTATGGCTCTCACTTCTGAAGTGTTTATTTCGTTCTTGATTTTATAGCGATGATTAGTTTCCTTATATCGTGATAGAACCTTGCTTCCACAAAGGTGTAATTTCTAGAAGTACTTCATATCCATTGCTTTTTAGATTAAAAGGAGGATTTTCAATGAGTGTGTCTCATAAACTTGGAAAAAGTTGCAAGAAAGCTTAGACATGTATATATGAAATACTTTTGACTTCTTCACAGCCTTTTGGGCAAAACTCATTATTTTGTTTTGATAAGATTTATGAGTCATGCTGCGTTGATGTGTAATTTAGACGACAAGTGTGTTGATAAGTAAGTTTATACTTTTGTAATCTGTGGGTATGTGTATTACTGAAATGGTTCAAAACTTGTATTAATAAAGTTCATGTAGTAGCTTTACTTTAACAAGTATAATACTATTAGTATCATTTTTTGATAGCTAGATTGTCCATATAATTGTATCTCATCTTGTTTAAGAGTAGGGGAACCAATTCCAGAATTTGTCGCTTCAACTTAATGATGAATCTCTAGTAATTGCAGAACCAAAGGCATTTTAAGGAACCTCCTACTTCGAGGCAGGACAGGACATACTATCTCCAGAAGATAGTTAACAGGAATCTAAAAGAACAAGTGTCCTTTTTAGAGAGTCAACTTAAATAGAAAGACAAAACCATCCTTGGGCTGCAAAAGCAACAAAAGTCAATCCTTCTACCTGCAAGGATGAAGAGATAGGTAAATTACTCCATCGGATTGATGAACTAGAAGTTGAATTGACGAAAATGAAAGCAAGCTATGCGTATTTGGAATTTGCTTTAAAGAACGCCGGCTCGGATTAAAAGTCTAGTTATTACAGGACTCCGTTACTTGATAATTGTGATGTGGTGCTTCCGTGACCTAAATGTAAAACACTTGACGTAGTAGTAATCTGTACGTAGTAACTTGTGAAATGTTTCTGTAGACAAATTTGTAGATCGTATGGATGTCACCTGATATGCGATATTTTCCCTTGTCAGGAATGCTCTCTCCCAAGATCCTTGTTGCACTATCTTTTACAAACTTAACACACATTGTCTGGTGTTAGTTTATAAGCTACATTGTCTGCTTTTGGTGAAATTGTTAGTATTCCAAAAATAAATGCATTACAGAAAAATAAGCTTATTCGCATTTTTCGCGTTAGTGAAAGCATCTTTGTTTAATAGGAATTTTAAAGTGCTTCCCTTTATGAGGTGTTTGGGAAGAGCATAACATTTACCATAAGGTTCTATAAGGAATATTTAAAATACCTTCTTGAGCTCTTCCTCGAGCTTGTGTTTTCGTGTAATGTGACTACTTGTATCGCATAAAGACGCAATAATTTAATGTATATATGAGTTAAGAAAATCTCCCTGAGTTAGATAGGAGATCACATTCTTCGTTTGGAAGTTTTCAGGTGGTAGACTCTTTTCTAAGAATAGGAGTTTGAGCTTCTTGACCCCAACTAGGGTATTAATAGGATCAGACCCAGATACTACCCCTGGCAAAAAGTGGAAATCTCGAGCCATAACTTTTGGCAATTAATGGAAGTCTCGAACCAACCCAGATTCGAGTATTTGAAAGAAGACCAGAAATCCACTTTTGTCAGTTAATAGAAGTCCTGAACCAACCTAGATTCGGATATTCGAAAGAAGACCAGAAATACACTTCTAGCAGTTAACAAAAGTCCCGAACCAACCCAAATTCAGGTATTTGAAAGAAGACCAGAAATCCACTTCTGGCAATTAATAGAAGTCCCAAACCAGCCTAGATTCGGATATTTGAACGAAGACCGAAAATCCACTTCCGGCAATTAATGAAAGTCCCGAACCAACCCAGATTTAGATATTTGAAAGAAGACCAGAAATCCACTTCGGGCAACTAATAGAAGTCCCGAACCAACTTAGAATCGGGTATTTGAAAGAAGACTAGAAATCCACTTCCGGCAATTAATGGAAGTCCCGAACCAACCCACATTCGGGCATTTGAAAGAAGACCATAAATCCACCACTGGCAATAATTAGAAGTCCCAGACCAACCCATATTCAGATATTGAAAAGAAGACCAGAAATCCACTTCTGGCAATTAACAGAAGTCCCAAACCATCCCAGATTCTGGTATTTTAAAGAAGGCCAGAAATCCACTTCTGGCAATTAGTTTAGTAACCCTTAGGTTTGATTTGTGATTTATAGGTTGTATATGCTTCATGGGCCTCTCTCTGGGTTTTCTATTGTCAAAGCAGAGGGTATACATGATTTGTTGGCCACTCTCTTCGCCTATTCGTCCGGTGCGCTTGGCTAGCTTATTCTCAAGTAGGGGCAAGGACTTACCCGACTTCCCTCCAGGAGGTGCATAACCCCGACCATCGTAGGCGATGATAAGGGCTTAGATGCTTAAACGGGGCCATCGTAGACGTAGTTTGAAGGCTTTCTCTTTTGATGCTCTACCCTGGCCATCGTAGGCGGTGATAGAGGCTTACACCCCCCTCTAAGGGGTGCCTTATCCTAGCCATCATAGTTGGTGATAAGAGCTTATCACTCCCTTCTGTAGGATACGAGGAACATAATAAGAGGTAGGACGTGCTCTTCTACGAGCATAGGTAGGGCATGCTTAGTTAATGGCAGAGGCAGGGCGTGCTAATTAGATGCTTTGTCCCGACCATTGCGGGCGCAGATTAGAGGCTTACGCTTTTGATGCTTTAACCTAGCCCTTTTGGATTTAGGCGCAGAGAAAGGCTTACACACCACCCCCTCCGAGGAATGCCTTACCCTGGCCATCTTGGCGGTGACAATGACTTTTTAGCCATTTATTTATTTGACCCATTTCAGGGTGTTCCTATTTTTTAGAGGGTTTCTATACCCTTAGTGTAGGCACTCTTCTTTTAAAAAATCCACTTATGTAGTTGACTATTCTTTGTTTACGTATCTATGCATTTTCCCTAGGCTAAATAAATTGATGATCATCCCTTCTAGGACTCTGCAATGATTGGTTTCATGCCCGTTCATCATGTGATAGTAGCAATCGGGTCCTTCCAATTTGATTTCATTTTTAGGCTTCTTCTTTTGTGATGGTCTACAGTTGAATTCATGTTTGGTTAGGAAGTGGATATTCTCAGTAGATGTAATAAGCTTGCATTCTTTGGCAACCTTGACTAGAAAGCCCTCTTTCGACGTTGGACCTTAGATTTTTTGTCATTTAGCTTCATTGGTTCCTTTTCACCTTGAAATTTTCTTTTGATTTTGTTATTAGGTTCAGGTACACTCTTCTCAGACCTCCTTAATGTAGACTATTTGTGCTGCCCTACTGTTCTCTACTCAACTATAGTTCCCCTAGCTTGTTGTGCAGGAATGACTTCCTTTATGTAAATGAATAGGTTATCTTCTATTGATGCAAAGTTTCTTAAAGAAAAAATTGGGATTGGTCCAATGTGAAATGGTTTATGCTCCAACAGCCAGGGCAGTAAGGTTCTACTTCCTTTCTCCCGCTTTCAACTTGCAGGGCATCCAGTTTAAGCCTTTATTCTTCCATCACTTTCTGGTCAGAAATACCTAACATAGCCATTTGTGATCCAAAAGACTCTTGTTGGGATCCTTTACCCATCATTTTTTCTTCTTCAAAGCTTTAGTCCAATCTGGGATGGAACAACACAGTTAGGAATGTGGGAAGGTTAACAACAGGGTCGGAGGTTCAAGCCCTCCTACTAGCGCCAAAATGTTAACGATATTTTTTGTCAACATCGGAAGTAGGTCTAAGGATGTGGACCTAATGAAGGTAGGGGATTATTTAGTTCCTACATGCTTGAATTAGTTCACCGTTTCCAAGATATCATGGTCTTGAGCCCAAAGATTAGTTACCCTTCCCTCAAGGGGTGAATATCACGCTTATGAGACTTAACAACCAACAGTTACCTTAGGATAAGGGTTCCCTAAGCACAACACAAGTTAGGAAGCTAAACGACTTGTAGTAGAGTATTTCGGTAATATAGGCTTAAGGGAAAGGCACGAGAATGAAGCTTTGTCGTGGATAAAGCGTAATGAAACAGACGAAAAAAGTAAAAAGGTAAATTATATAAATATGCTAAATGTCAATTTACTCTTATTGATAATTGATTTGAGTACATAAGTGCTTACAAAGGAAATCTCCAAATTGATTTAGAAATTAGGATTTACTTAATAAGAAATGAGTACAAGATTGAGAAAGAAAAAGTCCCCTCAAATGTGAACCCCTGGGTCTTATATATAAACAAATCAGCCCCCTTTTTCCATCGGCTTATTAGATGCCCCTTTCGGATGCGGTAATGGATTTCGACCATTGTAATCCTCTCGGCTCTTGTAGTAGTGGTTTCGGCCACCTTTCTCTTCATTTTGCATTGTCAGTGGGTTCCATCTGGCTTTCAAATCGTTGGTCTCGGCTTTAGGAGCGTATTCTTGATGCTGCTTTTCATATGCATAAATACCAAGTTCTTCGGTATAGATAGCTTCCAAAATAACTGTGACGGCCCGCCCCGCACCAACCGATATTTACTCCAAAGATGCGTTGTACACATGTCCAGTTAGCACGGGATGGTCGTCAGAAGGAAAAGAAGAAGAAGGAAATGAACTAATCAAGGAACCTGTAGAATGTTTCACAGCGCATGGAATAAAATATAATAACAACATACTTGACATAAAACAGGTGAGACAGTGCATAAGCTGAAAACATACTAACATAGCAGCAGAAAATCCAAGTACAACTTATGATCCAAAGCTAACATTATTACAACTTTTCAAACTGTCTCAAAACAAAAGCAAGATAAAGGAGGTACACTACTAATGCCCAAGTAGCGACCACCAACGACACAGGGAGAATATCTATATATCATACGTGGAAGCCTCCTGCTCGCCTCCGAATCAGCTACTCGCGCATCACCAGCTAACCTGTCTCTAGTCTGCTCGTGTGAGCACCCAGAGTAATAAGAGGAGACATAAAACTCTGGGTCAGACATAAAGCCTGGTATGAGCGATAAGCATCTAATCAGAACAATAACAGGTAGACTAAAACATACCTGAACCTGGACCTACAACCAAAGAGTTAGCACTACATACTGTACAACACTCTAAGGTGTCATTTCAAGTGGTGTAAAGATAACGGGGGTGGGGGTGTACATGTCATAGTGATGGCAAACAATCAAACATAGTAACCATCCTCACATCTCTCACTTAGTGCATAAAGCATACGATATTCACCACTTCGATCATCTCAATACTTTGCTATGATCACCTTGCCCCATGAAGTCATAAATGACTTCACTACACTGATACATAGCACTAATCCTTCGTTGTGTCCACTTGCCCCATCTGCGCTGGCTCATAGCCTTACCAATCCTTTACTATGTCCACTTGCCCCTTGAAGTTACTCACCCCATCTGCGCTGGCTCATAGTCTTACCAATCCTTTACTATGTCCACTTGCCCCATGGAGTTATTCACCCCATCTGCACTGGCTCATAGTCTTACTACGATCACTTTGCCCCTCGAGTCATTATGACTCTACTACACTGATAACGTAGTCCATCATTCATTTTCAATGGTGAATCAAAGTTATGAACGTCGACAACTCCTTAGCACACGTCCCGCAGCAAAGCCCAACCAAGAAGTGAACTCATCGGTTCCCAACTGGATCTTGAGCTCTAACTTTCCATATTGGACTACCTTTGCATCTCGGGTTATTGGTCAATACTGGATCGGGTCGGGTTCCCCTTCTAGCCATCGGTTTAGGTCGGGTCCTCTACTTTGAATTGGTTCGGTTCGTGGTCTTCCTCTGGTAGCAGTTCGGTTCGGGTTCACAACGTTGCATTGGTTCGGGTTGGGTGTCCCACTTCGGGTCGGGTCGGGTTGCCATCTCCCCTCCAGTTCATGCTCCAGCTCCGATCAGCTCCCCTCGTTCTTCGTTTACTCCGATCCGATCCCCTCCTTTAGCCGATCCGATCCCAGTTCAACTAGCATGGCCTTCCTTTTTTTCAAGTTTCTCAAGTGCCAAGTTCCGATCCGATCGAATCCCTTGCCCAGTTCACTTATCCGATCCGAGCCCATTCCTCCGATCCGATCCGAAAACCTGCACTGTTCCTGAAACTTTTCCAGTAAGTGTTTTACGCCATTCGACGACGTTTTCGACCATTCCAACTATTCTAATCAATCACAAAGCATACCATACAGTCATAGCAACATGTATAATCAACCACAAACATCAAAAAAACAAAATGATAGGTTAAAATGGATCAAACCTAGCCAAAACCCCATATTTCCCCTTAAGCATGTTTAGGTGAAACTAATGATGTGATTAGAAAAACTTAACCAAATCAACCCAAATTCATATCAGAGGTCTAAAACATCATTCTGAATTTTATAAATATTTTTCCAGAATTTTATCATGTTTAAATTCGCTAATTAACACTAATTACCCTTAATTAGCCATAATTTGTGAGGAACTATGCAAATCACTCACCTTAGCCACAAATAAACTTTAGATCTGAAATAGATCTCTGATTTGATGCGAATCCCAATGCTAAACAGCACCTCCAATGTTGATTTGGTGTAGATCTCCCTTGGTTTGATGTTGCTAAGCTTAATCCTTGATTAGAAGATGATTTGGAGGTGATTTAGAGGTTGGAGGCCATTTTTAGGGTTTCTTGGAGGTAAGTGGAGGCTAGAAAACTGAAATGGAATGATTCTCTAACTCCATTCAGCCTCCCCATAACCCTAATCCCGAAATGGGCTATGAGCCCATTCACTAATCACCCTATTTGGCCCGGTTAAGCAGTTTTTCACCTTCCAAACCTTATTTCAGCCATATCTCTCAAACGGTAAGTCCGTTTTTCACAAGTGACCACTCTACGGAAAGGTAAACCAACAAACGAATCTAATGGAAATGGTTTCAGGTCAAAATTCCTTTCCAATCAAAAGTTATGGCCAATACAAGATTAGCTAGGGGCAAAACGGTCATTTAAAAATCGAAAAAAATCATGAACATGGGAAATGAGTCTAATGGTTGTTTCCCAAAGTTACATGACCATACGACTTCACATGGGAAAGAGATAAATATTCTACGATCCTTCGATGCGTAGAATGCGGGTTGTTACAATAACATTTGTCCTCCGACAACAAACTTTGGTTTCGGCTTCGAGCCTTTATAATCTTGCTCTTGGGCTTTCGTTTCCTGTGACTTCAGAACTATTACCTCTTTTGGTGCCAATACTGACTTAGTGTAGATAGTTTCTTCTCTTACATGCTTCAGTTTACTTTCGATGAGTCCTTGAAATTGGTTTTGGTTATACGGAAGCATGCTCTCGATACATCTACTGATGGCTTTAGATGTTGCGTCTCATTGTTCGACAAGGTTTGACACCGAAAGCTAGTTTTCGGAGTGTTATCCTTCACCTTGACATCTTTATCTCCTTCTCTATTGACACTAAGTTAGTTAGTTCCGATAGAACTTCATTTTACTCTGCCTGGCTTGGTGCTCCTTTTCGTGTTTCGGACAATATAGGATTCTCTCCTTGGTTTCGGGTCTCGAGTCATAGGCTTCTGGTTCTTACCGTTCATTGCTAGTCTCCAACTTCATGCGTTATGCTTTCGGAACTGAATCCATATTGATGGCCTTTGGTGTAGGTACTGCTTTGTCATTATTCCCTTTCGTATCGGTACCAAGCTTTTCTCCTTTATGTTGGCGCCAATAGCTTATTGACCCAATTGCCACTTTGATGTTTTCGTTCTTGATTGTCTTAGTAGCTTGTTGTCGATTTCATTCACCCATTCACCGACAGCATGTTTTGGTGTCGAATTTAGTAGTAACAGACTTATTATTACGTTTCTATATTTTTGTTTTGCATTGCTTTAGTATAATTTACTTGTCATGATAGTTTGTGCTTTTTTTAAAATCAGATGCAAATTGGGTTTCTTCTAAGCTATATGTAGTTGCTTTACAAAAATTATATCTGACGTTTATCTACTTTTTTTTTTTTTTTGAAATTGGGTAAACCGCCTTGTTAAAAACCTGTACATGTACTCGCTGTGAGTACATGACAGGGAAAAAAAGTGTGGCGCTTTACTGACAACTCATCAATAAAAAGTTCAACTGAACAGGGCAAGAAAACATCGATCCTTTCAAGCCCAAACCCATAAAAAAGAAAAAAAAATCAAATAAATTAGTTGCTAACATCATAAGAGCCCAAAACCCAATCAACGGCTCAACAAATACGTACCGTACCTAAATCCTTGGAAAGAAAACAACCGGCAACTATCGGTTGAAAAAAGGAAAGGTTTACTTCAAAGCCAGTTCACAATTAACTTCGAACCCTACCAAGTATCAAATTATGGCGGCGGCTCACCCTGGATCTACGATTTCAATGCCCCAATTGGCAAGAATCTTCTCATGATTGATCGAGTTCTTCCTTTTAGACTTCCGCATCAGGTATTGAATATCCAATTCAAGTAAATTCCATCTCCTGAATTTATCTAGCATTCCATTACCATGGCTTCGAGCGTTACGATCGGCCCATATGTGATGTACAGTGGTAACTATGCTACCGAAAGCTAAATTCTTGAGCAACATCTTTGACTATGTATTTCGATTTCATGTAATCAATCTCATCTTGAAGAGTCATTGGTTGAGTCGAAATATAAGGAGAGTCCAGCTTTAATCAACATCTAGTCCATAGATAAGACGAATATGAGCATGAGAAAAACATGTGATCTCTCGACTCATTAAATTCCGAACAGAATATACATGTAGGATTAACGTTGTATCCCCAATTAGATAAATGATCATTGGTAGGTAATCTGTTGTAGCAAGCTTTATACATGCACATATACATCTTTGCACTGTTAATATAATGCCACGTAATCTTGCACCAATCAAGTTCTTGATTTGTGTCCGTAGTTATATCCCAAGCCGAATGGAAAGAAAATCCATTATTACTACCATTCCAGCTCCAATAATCTGAGTCAGTATTAGATTGTATAGGCATACCCTCAATTTTATCGGCAATTAATATGGAAACCATTGGGCGATTGGTGTGAAAAAACCATCTTATATCAGGCAATCCACTTTAAGATTTTCGCCACCATACATATCTAAACTGTCCCATCCCAATAAATTCACGAGAATTTCACTGTTTAACTAAGGGTCAAACCATAGCATGGTGTCGTGACCATTAGGGATGCACCGATTAATACATTTCAACACCATGCTTCTGTTTCTCATCATCGCTTTCCACGTACATGAACAATTATTGTTAATTTGCATGACCCAAATTTTTTAACTCTACAATATCTACTCTCCATCCATTTCTTCCACATGTTATTTCTATTCACGAAATGCCATATCAATTTAATCGCAGTAGCTATCTTAATATCTTCAAATTTTCTTATCCCTACTCCTCCTTCACTTTTTGGGTTGCAGAGAGTATCCCATGCAATCTTGTGGCTCTTTCCTCCCCAAACAAAGTTAGCGCACACCTTGTTTATTTTATCAATAGTCGCAGTAGGCAATTGATAGACTTATAACTAGTACATAACTATAGGCGTTATCACTGATTTAACCAATTCAATTCTACCCGCCATAGAAAGAAGCCTACAGTTCCAGCTATCCATTTTCTTTCTGATTTTATCAAATAGTTCTCCACAATCAGAAAAGTGTAAATAGCTATTAGATAAAGGAACCAAGATACTTAATAGGCAGTTTCCCTTCTTTCATATCAAGCATGCTAGTTGAAGTATCTTTGTTGCTCACAGACTTGCTGAAAAAACTTTTGTTTTTAAACAATTAACCTTAAGACCAGCCCAAACATTCATGTTGTCTAAAATCTTTGCAATTTCAGCGGCACTTTTCTCCTTTGCTTTAGCAAAAAAATCATCAAATCATCGGCGTAAATTAAATGACTAATGTGGGGCTCATTTTTAAAAATAGGCTGTACCAACTCCATTATGTCCACTTTGTACATCATGATAGAGAAAAATTCCATAACTACACAAAAAAGATAAGGGGATTGGGGATCCCCTTGTCTTAACCCTCTATTACTATGAATAAATACTCTTGGACTGTCCTTCATTAAAATAGAGTACGTAGGAGTATTAATGCAGTTTTTAATCACCTTTACCAGTCTTCTAAGAAAACCCATCATATTCAGCATATGACACACAAAGTCACTATTAACCATATCGTAAGCTTTCTATAAATCAATTTTGATACACATACTGCCATAGCCTTCTCTCTTGAAATATCTAATTTGTTCATGAGCTAACAAAACATTTTCAGCAATATATCGACCAGGTATGAATGCTGATTGATTTTCAGAAATTAAATGCATAAGGTACGGGTTGATCCTATTGCAGACAACCTTAGAAATGATTTTAAATAAAACATTGCAATAACAAATAGGTCTGTAATCAGGTATGTTCATCGGTTTATCGTTTTTAAGTATAAGCGTAATGAAAGTGTGATTTATACCTTTAGCGAGCTTCCCAGATATAAACTTCATTTATAGCATCATATAAATAGACCTTAATCTCTCCCTAATGAATCTTAAAAAAATTCGCAGTAAATCCATCAGGTCCTCGGCTTTTATCATCAGGAATTGAGAATGTGGCTTTATAAGCTTCTTCCATAGAAATGATAGAGAGAAGATGTTCCCTACCTCGATCATTAATAATGAACTTGCAATTGATATCTGGAAAATTATTCATTTGAGGACTTTGAGTATAAAAAATGTCAGAAAAATAATTAAGCGCCTCCTTTTCGATACTATCCGCATCATGAAGTGTCTTCCCATTAGCAAGAATGATGTTTCCCTAATTGTTTATATACTTTCTCAAAGACATTTTTGCATGGAAAAATTTCGTACACGAATCCCCTTCGTTCAATCATGAGATTTTTGCCTTTTGTCTAGCATTTTTATACTCAATGTAACATTGATCTCTCTATTTTCTGTAAACTTCTTCAAGCTTATCAAACAAATCATTGTCTGTAGGATTACCATCAATTTCCTTCAGGATATCATAATAATTCTCTTCTACTCTTCGTATATTATTTCTGTATTCCCAATTGTTACGATTCCACCATTTTAAATTAAACTTACAACATTTCAAGAACATTTGGAAAGTGTGTACTCTTGACCCATGCCATTTCATCATATCCAGTTGATTCAGGGCCTAAAAAAAAAACAGTCCTAATATCCTTCAATCTCATACCAAGTGTTAACATATCTAAAAGGAAAATTCCTATTTCTTGTATCCTTCAGCTTGAAATTCACACAAATGGGAATGTGATCGCTAATGGGGTTTGATTCTCCGTAAGCCATCAGTTCAGAGAACATATTATTATTCTGTTGTCAAATAAACAACGACATCGTAGTCAGCAGATCTTTTTAAAATCTCACTTCCATGTTCCATTTTTTCAATATTATTATTCTGTAGTCAAATAAATAAGGTCCTCCATTTAAAATATTTTTACAATCTGACATATTATCAAACCGGATGATGAAAAAACCATTTTCTCTCGATAATAATTGAAATTTTCCGGTTGGTTTCCACACACGTTCGACGTAATTTTTCAAATGCATGTGATATGGCCTAGCACCATATACATAGAAAACGATGGAATTCCTCCATGGCAAATTCTATTCAAACTCACGAAATTGCTGAGTTGCCCCCCCTTTCAATCAAAAATTTTGTTGACAAAATTAACCTTTTAGTGTCCTCAGGTTACCTCGTAGTCCAACCGCGTGGTTTCTTCATGTACCACGCAGTGTGACTACGTGGTACCTTAGCTAACCTCGTAGAGGGTCTACGAGGTTAGCTAGGGTACCACGTAGTCACACTGCGCGGTACATGAAGAAACCATGCAGTTGGACTACGATGGAGGGCATTTTCGACATTTTTTAATAAAAAAGAAGGGAAACTCAGCAAAACTGTGGTTTTTTATTTTATTTTTTCACATTTAGGAGGAGACTCAGCAAATATGGTGGTTCAAATAGAATTTGCCTCCCTCCATTTGTCTACAGATCTGACAATAGCACATTCAGAGATGCAAGTTTTCCTTTTATTATCAATAATGTTGGGTTCAATGAAGTCTAGTACTACAGTTTGGTCTCTATTCTGTCCAAAACCACCAGAAGCGGCTTGTAACCATGGCTTAGAAATTCCATTTGCAACACCATTCTGATAAAATCTTCCAGTCCTATCGAACGTCCTAGATCTGAATTTTCCACGCTGGATCTGTAGATTTACGGTATTTGTTTGAGCGTTCGCTCCCCCTTCAACCGTAACCCTAGATTGACGACCCATCGTAGCAGGATTGTGGGAATTATCCCCGTCAGTCCCCAGACCAGCAGCGAAAATCGCATTTGAAGAGCTTCCTTTCTCATAAACCCTTGCATTCCCTGTCGATGAAGACGATCTTTGAACTGGACGTGTGCCAGCGGAAATGTCTTTTGAAAAAGCGGGCTCCTTCCCTTTCCTCCAATCTGGAGGGACGACCTGATTTGTTTGGCAGGGTCATTGGGGTTTGGCTGATTAACCATGGGTTGGTGTTTGATGTTGGTCAGAGGAATTTGATCAAACACTTAGGGGTTTACAGAGTGCACGCTAGAGTTTGGGTTTCAAGGTAGTTTGTGAATCTCTATTGGTGAATTTGTGTGTTAGGTGGTGAATGAAGGCGGATTCGTCAGAGATATGAAGTGAATTGGGGATGATAAAGGTGTTTGTTGATATTCAAGGGAATGAACCCTAATCTTGAGAGGCTACAGTTGTGATTTAAAGAATGGGGAATGCAGATGAATATGATCGATTAGCAGGATGTTAGAACAACTGAAATATGATGACAAATTAACCTAAATTCAGTAAAAGTAATCAAGATTTGAACAATTATATTCTATAACAGAAAAGAAAGATTACACTAATTCTATCTAACAAGCTACCATTAAACTAACTAAAGGTTAATTGCTAATGAACAAGAAACACTAGTGGTACTGGAAAAAAACAATGTACTGAAAATGGCACAAGAACTGATCACTTTCATTCATATCCCCAAATGATACATGTACACATGTATTTATACAAATACTTGCCCTTAACAGGCCGAGAACAAATCATACAATTAAAGCCCAAAACAGTATTACTACATTGCTGTCGCTTTACATATTTCACACTACTTAATCAGATGTCATTGTACTAATTCAACCTCAATTTTAAGCTGTGTATCAATGTATCATGTGTGTGCATGAAATCAGTGCACACACGGATACACACTGATACCAACTCCAACCTTCTTCCTCACATCATAGAAACTCCATGCAATGTCTCTACCATCTCCCCTTCACCTTGCAGCATGGTCTCCGACGATCTATGGCCGACCTCTGATGAACTGGAGCTGGAACAACCTCTGTTTACCATTCCAGCATCATTTCCAACCCATCTCCTCTCTTCTACCCAGGCAATCAAGGTCTGATTGTTACAACTCCTCTCCCCTTCAAAGATGGATCTTGCCCCAAGATCCAGGGTGGGGAATCTTCTGATCATCGGCCAGTAATCCTCCCAAGTTGCTTCCTCCACTGGTTTCTCCTTCCATTTTATAAGAATTTGCACCACTGGTTCATTATTTCTGGGCTCAATCCTTCTGTCTAGTATCTTTTCAGGTTGATCCACAATCTCTTCTACAAAACTTGGGTCATCATGCTGTATTAACACTGTGTCACCAACCTTCTTCTTCAATTGAGATACGTGGAAAACTGGGTGTATCTTTGCATTTTCTGGCAACTGTAATTTATATGCTACTTCACCCACTCTCTCAATCACTTTATAAGGCCCATAAAATTTGGGAGAAAGCTTGTGAGTCCTTTGATTTCTTGCAGTGATTTGCCTATATGGTTGAAGTTTCAAAAATACCCAATCACCTATCTCAAATGACCTCTCAGATCTCTTCAGGTCTGCAAATCTTTTCATTCTTTCTTGAGCCTTTTTCAAACTATCCTTCAAAAACTGAATCATGATATCTCTAGTGTACAAGTGTTCCTCAACTTGCTCCACCTTGGCCGTGTTAGGTACATAGGAAAGTAGTGTTGGGGGGTCAACTCCATACACTGCTTTATAGGGAGTGGTATTGGTAGAAGTTTTCCAATTAGTGTTAAACCAATATTCTGCCACAGCCAACCATCTGGACCATTCACTAGGCCTATGACATACAAAGCATCTCAAATAGCACTCTAGTATCTTATTTACCACTTCGGTCTGGCCATCACTTTGAGGGTGGTAGGCTGTACTATACTTGAGTGTACTCCCTTGCAACCTGAATATTTCTTGCCAAAAACTACTCATGAATATAGAATCTCTGTCACTCACTATTGTTTTAGGCATCCCATGTAGTTTAAAAACACCTTGAAAAAATACAAGTGCTACATCCTTGGCGGTATATGGGTGAGAGAGTGGAAAGAAATGGGCATACTTACTCAACCGGTCCACAACTACAAAAATCACAGTGTATTTCTGACTTTTAGGTAGGCATGTTATGAAGTCCATAGACAAATCTGTCCATATCCTTTCTGGTATGGGCAAAGGCTGAAGTAGGCCTGGATACCTTACATTCTCATGTTTATTTCTCTGACATTCCTCACATGCTTTCACAAATTGTTCAACATGCTGCTTCAACCTTTTCCAATAGAATACCTGCTTCAATTTTTTGATAGTTGCTCGAACTCCTACATGGCCTCCCAGGGGGGTTGAGTGATGCTCTCTTATTAAAATGTGTATTAGTGAAGAGAGGTGGTGATCAATGAATATTTTTCCTTTATAATAGATCAAATTCTCTACTGCCTTATATTTTTCTGGCATTTGATTCTCCTTCACTTTTTGTAACTGCCCTCTATACCATCTTGAATCATGTAAAGCCTTCTTTAGTTCATCAAACCAGGGGGTTTGGACTGCAGTAATTTCTTGTATTTGCACTTCTTCTAGCTCTTCAATATCTCTTCTTGACAAGGAATCCGCTACAGTATTTTCCTTACCACTCTTGTACTCAACACTGTAGTCAAAGCCATGTAGTTTACTCATCCATTTGTGTTGTAAACCTGTGGTCAACCTCTGGGTGAGCAAGTGTTTGAGGCTTTGATGGTCAGTCTTGATGATGAATCTTCTGCCCATCAAATATTGACTCCATCTCTTTGTGGCTATGATGATTGCCAGCAACTCCTTCTCATATGTGGACAACCCTAAATTTTTCCCATGCAAGGCCTTACTTAAATATGCTATTGGCTTTCCATTTTGAGTAAGTACTGCCCCAATTCCACTTCCACATGCATCACATTCAAGAGTGAAAGGTACAGAAAAATCAGGCAGTGTGAGTACTCGAGGGTTAGTAAGACACTCCTTTAGTTGATCAAAAGCATGTGTGGCTGCATCATTCCATTTGAAAGAATCTTTTTTCAACAAACTAGTCAGTGGCTTAGCAATGATCCCATAGCTTTTAATGAATCTCCTGTAGTATCCAGTGAGGCATAGGAATCCTCTCAATGCTTTCAAGTCCTTAGGAATCGGCCAGTTCATGACTGCTTCAATCTTGCTAGGGTCTGTAGCAACTCCATCTCTGGAAATGATGTGACCTAAATACTGCAAGGAAGTTTTAGCAAAATGACATTTAGAAAGTTTAATTTTTAGCTGATGTTTATCAAGAATTTGAAATGTAATCTTCAATTGTTCAATATGATCATTCCATGACTGACTATAGATTAAGATGTCATCAAAGAAAACAAGAATAAACTTTCTTAAGTAAGGTTTGAAGATCTCATTCATGAGGGACTGGAAAGTTGAGGGGGCATTGACAAGTCCAAAGGGCATCACCACAAACTCATAGTGGCCTTCATGAGTTTTAAAGGCAGTTTTAAAGATATCAGGCTCATGCATCCTGATTTGATGGTATCCAGAGGTTAAATCAAGCTTGGAGAAGAACTGGGAGCCATGTAATTCATCAAAAAGATCCTCAATTAGTGGTATAGGGAATTTGTCTTTGATAGTTTGGGAGTTGAGAGCTCTATAATCAATGCACAACCTCCATGAACCATCCTTTTTCCTTACCATCACAACTGGAGAGGAGTAGGGACTATTACTGGGTCTGATTACTCCAGTCTCGAGCATGCTTCTAATGATCTTTTCCAGTTCATTTTTAATATGGTAGGAGTGTCTATAGGGTTTCAGACAGACTGGTTTAGAATGAGGGGTTAGGGGTATTTTGTGGTCATGGATTCTGGTTGGTGGTAATGATAGTATGGGTTCAGTAATAGATGGGAAGGTTTTCAATGTGTTTTGAATTTCATAAGGGACATCTGAAGCAAGACTCTCTGTGTTGTTTTTCACATTGATTGTTTGTAAGCATACCATCATGGTTATTTGTCCAGCATTGCTTTCCTTATTGAATTTCTTTTTATCTATAATTTTCAAATCATCTTGCTTCATTCCTTGCCATGTATATTCTTTCCCATGGAATTTGAATTTAACTTGTAGCTTATCCAGGTTAAGAGTGACTTCACCCAACTCCTTCATCCATTGTGCACCTAAAACAACCTGGCAACCTTCTAATGGAAAGAGCAATAGGTCCACAGGCATTTCACACCCTTGGCAAATAAGCACAACCTCCTTGCACATGCCTGAATTTTTCAGTTTCTCCCCATTGGCCACCGTTACTTCAAATACCCTAGTCTCATCAATCTTTAAACCCAGTCTTCTAGCCAAGTCCTCATTGATGAAACTGTGTGTTGACCCAGAATCTATCAGCACCTGTACTGTTTTGCCTTTAATGAGTCCTTGAACCTTGATGGTTGATAATGCAGGTATACCACATAGGGCTTGTAAAGTGATGGATAGGGTTTCATGGCTGGTGTTGTCCCGGTCTCCCTGTTCAGAAGCATCTTCAGTGTCCTCTTCTTCATTCAGGGGCATTACTCCCTCCAAGACATACACCTGTGGGCCCTTACATCTGTGTTCTGGGGTCCACTTCTCCTTGCATCTGTAGCATAGTCCCTGCTTCCTCATTTCAACAATTTGGCTTGGAGTTAATCCTCTTCTCTTAGCCTGAACATCTGATGGTTTCTCCTTTATTTCTGAAGAATTAGGATCTGTTTGGTGTCTATTAGTTGGTGGGACCTGGTTATTGTTGGTATTGGACTGGGGATGTGTGTTGCCTTTGGATGGGGGGTGATGAAATGAAGAGTTCTTGGTGTGTTTCTTGGATAAAAGATATTTTGTCTCGTACATTTTTGCTAAGGATACTGCCTCCCTGAAATCATGGGGCCTCGAGGTCATAACATCATATCTAATTTCTTCCTTTAATCCACCTATAAATCTGTCTAGTAGGAATTTAGCTGGTAGGGTTTCAAGAACAGCCTTTAACTGTTCAAATTTGCTGAGGTAGGCTCTTACAGTGGTGGTTTGCTTAAGTTTGCATAAAGTTTCATAAGGTCTCTCCATTTCTTCTGGATTGAATCTGACAAGAATCTCTTCTTTGAACACCGGCCATGCACCTGCATGCTCGACTGTGCCCATATACCAATAGTACCACTGCAGTGCCTCTCCCCTTAAGGCAAATGCACACATTTCTACCCACATTATTTCATCAGTCCTGTGAAACCTGAAATACTGTTCCACTTGCCTTAGCCAATTAGTGATATCCTCTTCTCCTGAGTAGACTGGAAATTCCAGTTTTACAGTGTAATGGGGGTATTGTTGATGATGAGGAGGGGGATATGGGTATGGATATGGTTGATAAGGGTGGTTTTGGAAGGGAGGAGGAGGATTTCTCGGATCTTGATAAGGAGGTGGTGGATAGTACAACTCTGGATAGGGTGGAGGATAATAATTTTCTTGAAATGGTGGCGCATGATTGAAGTTTCGTGGTGCAGGTCTGGGAGGTGGTGGTGGAGGGCCATTTCTTGGAGGTGGTACATATGGTGGAGCTTGTTGTGGTAGGAGTGGTGCAGCATGCACTGGAGGCGGTGGGAGTGGGTTCTGCAAGGGTGGTGGCCCTTCTTGATTTCGGTTTTCAATGAGAGTGACAACCTGATCGAGTCTTTGATTCATTCTCCTCTCTGCTTCCTCAAATCTCCTATCAATTCCCTCCAGCCTGTTCTCCAAATTCAAATTGATTTCATCTTGTCTCTGCCATCGGTCAATTTGGGGATCCTTTGGTCGGAGAGGGTCCGGAGGGTCGTTGGTGAGCTGTTGACCGTCAGTGGAGCCGACTTCCGACAACCGCTCTGATACCAATTTGGCAGGGTCATTGGGGTTTGGCTGATTAACCATGGGTTGGTGTTTGATGTTGGTCAGAGGAATTTGATCAAACACTTAGGGGTTTACAGAGTGCACGCTAGAGTTTGGGTTTCAAGGTAGTTTGTGAATCTCTATTGGTGAATTTGGGTGTTAGGTGGTGAATGAAGGCGGATTCGTCAGAGATATGAAGTGAATTGGGGATGATAAAGGTGTTTGTTGATATTCAAGGGAATGAACCCTAATCTTGAGAGGCTACAGTTGTGATTTAAAGAATGGGGAATGCAGATGAATATGATCGATTAGCAGGATGTTAGAACAACTGAAATATGATGACAAATTAACCTAAATTCAGTAAAAGTAATCAAGATTTGAACAATTATATTCTATAACAGAAAAGAAAGATTACACTAATTCTATCTAACAAGCTACCATTAAACTAACTAAAGGTTAATTGCTAATGAACAAGAAACACTAGTGGTACTGGAAAAAAACAATGTACTGAAAATGGCACAAGAACTGATCACTTTCATTCATATCCCCAAATGATACATGTACACATGTATTTATACAAATACTTGCCCTTAACAGGCCGAGAACAAATCATACAATTAAAGCCCAAAACAGTATTACTACATTGCTGTCGCTTTACATATTTCACACTACTTAATCAGATGTCATTGTACTAATTCAACCTCAATTTTAAGCTGTGTATCAATGTATCATGTGTGTGCATGAAATCAGTGCACACACGGATACACACTGATACCAACTCCAACCTTCTTCCTCACATCATAGAAACTCCATGCAATGTCTCTACCATCTCCCCTTCACCTTGCAGCATGGTCTCCGACGATCTATGGCCGACCTCTGATGAACTGGAGCTGGAACAACCTCTGTTTACCATTCCAGCATCATTTCCAACCCATCTCCTCTCTTCTACCCAGGCAATCAAGGTCTGATTGTTACATTGTTTCCTCTCATCGCGTCCGCCATGAATTTTTTGTTTGGATCCGCCATTAATATTGTGACATTTTTTTCATTCGAGTATTATGGATTTTGTTGTCAGTGAATGAACGGATTATTTATGTTATTGTCCATTTTATGTTGGAAATTTTGTTGTGAATATTCACATTTTTAGATTTGATATTGTTTCTTGTTTCATCATCTATGAGGAATTGAGCATTAAAATAGCAATTGCTTAATAGTAATAGCTCATTTCTAGATTGATCTGAGACGACATTATGGGAAGGTTCCATTTGCAATATTTGAGACTGCTTTATTGTTTCAAATGTTTTTTAAATTTATGACATACTTGATACTGCCAATTGTATGTCTTTAATGATTTAGGGACCTATATCTGTGGTCTCTCTTTATTTTGGGACCTTATTTTAGGGACAATATTTTTTATCTTAATGGGGTCTTAAATGTAAATTTAAGGCAGAATATTTTGTTTAAGGACTATGCTATGATGTCTCAAATAATCCTTTTTTTAGTGTTGGTTTGGAACAGTGTAGCACCAAAAAACATACAAGTAGAGCGAGGTTTAGCATATCCTCACACCACCCACCAAGCAAGCAACCATACACTCATACGCACGCGCACATATATCACATATGAGCATTGGATAAAAGAAAACAATGTACTATTAGCATAACATATAGAATAATGTAGAAACTGCTATTCTACTGGTATTAGCGTAGGAACCAAGTTAAAAATACCGGTTTCTGTTTCGTTCATTCAATATTCTTGACAATTCTTTTTTGAAAAAAATCTCGATTATAATTCCACTTAAGAGTTTTTTATAAATAAAATTAGCTTAATAGACAGTACATATTTGCATTCACATTTTAAAACCTTGGGTACAACGAGTTTTTACCCCGATTTAGTTACTAAAATACAATTTTATTTTAACGCAAAAACATGCAGCAAGATGCCAATGACAATATACACTAGTGATGTTGAAATAGATTATAGATGTAACTGCACCACCAACAATTAGTTAGTATTCTAGCATACAACAACTTAAGAAATGCACGCACTGATTAGCTATATGAGCTAAAATTCATTTCCAAAATCTGCTAAGCTAGTATAAGTTGCCTACAGAATTCTGTGAATATTTCATAAAACCACTCCGAGAACTGTGTTTAGACATAGTATTAGAAACCACCACAATGTAACCTTCTATTTGACAGTAATAAGTGGATTAAAATTCAAATAAAAATGCCTGCTCCTTAATATCAAGTTATGGAGATGTATATAATAACTTTCAAGATCTTGGTTTAAAAATTAATTTCTAACCATTTTCTTCTCTTATTATTTCCAATAGTCGTATATCTCATTTATTTTACATCTTACATTTGCTATGTGAGTTGAACAGGGAAAAAACACTAGTATTTAAATGAATTAGCAAACTACCAGTCTTTTTATTTTAATTTTCATAGTGGCTAGGCATTTTTCGTAGCAATATTTAAAGTTAAAATTTTAAAACTTACATTAAGATAGTCTATAATAAACACATATATTTAAATAAGAATTTTCTTTTTCAATGAAGAATATATTGCCTTTGTAATGATATAGTGTAACCATCAATCATAAGAACGTTCCACCTGATTTTAAGGAACTAAGAACATTTTAAGTGACATAGAAATCCAAATAGCAAGTCTAAAATTTTAAGTGACATCCGTTTTATGATACACGTAGAGTACAGTTAGTCATGCAGTAGAAATCAATAAGTAATGCCATATTTTCAAGCATAGCCAGCTTCATGTTCTACTTAAGCAACAATAATTTGTCATGGCCCGCATGAGAAGTGAATTATTAGTAACCATTCAATTTAATAGGAATAAGTAACCATTCAATTTAATAGGAATAACTGTTGGATCTATGATAACCCCGGCGGGAGGGGGGAGGGAGGGATGAATAGGGTTTATTGAATTTTAACAAGATATTAAAAATTATCAGATCACAGAATGCAGCAGAAATAAAAATATAGAAAGTAAATAACACATAGAGATACCCAGCTTCGACAAAATCCTGCATACTGCTGCATTCCTAAGGTTTTACTAGGTGTTATAAACAGATCCCGCTTACAATCCCATGTAAACTCGCAGTGTCTGCTCCTGTCCTAACCCTACGCCTAAAACCCCAGACTGATCTATATACCCTAGACCAGATTTTCCCGTATTACATACTCGTAACACATAAGCCTAGTTTTTACAGACTCTAGTAAACTGCCAGTTAACACTCTAACTGATTTCCCTTTGATTTTACAGACTCTAGAACTGATCAGACGATTTTCAAATACAAAATAAAATACAATACAACAAATAAAAATTAAAAATGAGATGAAACCCTAGAAATATAAAACAAAGCTTGTTCCCCTTTTTAGTTTAAAAACACTTAAGCCCATTAAAATTTCTGGCACACTTGCAATTCTTTTTGCCCGTCCTCTTTTACTCCTGAAAATAGAAATGGCGGCCTCCAGAGATAAATGGGATTAGGGTTTCCAATAATTTTCCCAATCGCGACTTCAAATTCATTGCTTGAAAGATGGTCTTTGATGCTCGACTTTGTTGGTCCTGCCTTGTC
>JASFAX010004466.1:0-39281 GCA_030737875.1 Allium sativum
ATATAAACAATTAAAGAAAGAAAAAATATTTTGAAACCCAACTCTTTTTCGTTTTAATATTAAAAAAAATCGCAAAAGATTCCTTGTACTATAACATTTTTTTTTCACTAAATAAAAGCATTAAGACATATGTTATACTCTAATAAGGGATGAAAAAGCAGAAATAGACTAAAAGGGTACCATTACATCATAGAAATATAAAGGATGAAAATACAACACTTTTCGAACTGCCTATTTCTACTCATAAACATAAAGAAAGGCTAGTCAAGTCGATCATATACCATCCTCACATTGGATGTACTTAGTTGTCAGAGAAAGCCCAATCTGATAATCAAAATTCAACCAATTTAATAATCAAAATTATTGTGCATCTCCAATATGGGTGTCAATTTCACTAAATGGCCTTTCATATTTGTTGTTTCCTATAAATAATACCATGATATAAAAGAACAAATATGTAAATAAAATAATTCAATGGAAATACACTTTAATTGATAAATCAATCACTTGTTCAAAGTTTGCAAGTGGTAATTTATAAACAGAAGAGGCAGATTTAAACAAACCGTTGATAGTTTATAGTAGTGAATCAAAGTATAGTAGTGAATCAAATTAAAACGAGTAACAGATGATAAACAAACAGTTGAGCCCATTGTTCATGGAACCAACCCTAAATTTCCAGCGGTGGCGGCGATCGGCATAGATGATTGTGGTTGATGCGATCAATTCGGAGATTTCGGGTGATGGTCCTTCATCGATCAATGATCTGATGCAGGATATCGATCAGAAGGCTAAGCAGATTAGGTTAAAAGGCAAATTTACAAATTTAAGGCATAGTATTCGATAGTAGGGATATGAGAATGGCAGAGCTGAATTAGAAATTTAAGCATAAGTTTTGGAAGCGATAGAAAATGGGAAAGAATTACGAATCTGAAAGAAAACCGTGAGACTTCGTATTAAAATCGGCAGCGAGGCAGCGGGGAAGACGGAGAAAGAAGAGAAACATGAAGCATGTTTTTAGGCTTCAGAGAATTCCATTTTGGCCAAGTAACAGTAAGCAAACCTCGCTAACAGTCGATTTGATTAGCAAAAATATTAATTTACGGCATTACTCGGCTGATCATAAACATGCAACTAAATCATACAGATAATAATAATTAAAATTAATAAGAAAAACAAAACATCATCACATTCGGACTTCTAATACCAACACATGATGAGATTTACAGTAGTAACCATAAAAATTATTCTATAATCATATTAAATGGCAAATTTCAACATACAAATCATCCAGTAGTTTCACAAAACGATACGCATGGATAGCGAATTGTGTTACATTATACAAATTTAAAAAAAGAAATATGTTTGTATTACTAATGTAACATCTATATGATAAACTGTGAATTATAACCTGCATGCAATCGGTTATATAAAATGTTGATATACATGTATGATCACACATCATGTGACTAACACTGGGCAAAAAGAGTAGTGCATTTCTATCCGGCCTCCCTGACTAATTAATAAGATAGAAAATTTCAGCCAAGTAGAATGCTTTTCCTTGGCTTTCCACCTACCTGCCATGAAAATAACAAACTTGATAAAAGCATGATAAACTCAGTGTGATGCAAGAAAGAAAATACAAGCTTAGTTACAAATGTAATTATAACCACGTTTAAGTCGTCGGTTGCGCTACTTACTTTAAATATTGCTAGGAAAGTAGTATCCAATTAGCAGTCAAAATGAACATCTCTGGTTCTAATATATGAAGCTACCATCAACGTATAATCTTCTTTTATAACTTATCAAAAGAGAATTTCTTTTGCAAAATTATACTTTTTGTTGCTTTAATTTTTTGCTAAAATTTTCATCAATTGGCTTCAGTGATGAAGGTTAAGTCATTAGTTCTCCATCATAGCATAGGTTATTTTATTTTATTTGTGGGTGTTCGTTTCCCTTTTGAACTGAAATTCCCAGTAACAGGATACATAAGTTTCAATAATCTGAATAAAACTTTCTTAAGTATTACATGTACATGTACCGCTGAAAAGTATATTAAACTTGGTAAAACTGCTAAGGTTACTTTCTAACCTTTTAACGAAGACCATACTACAAGGGTTGACATCGTTCTATAACATCTATATTAAAACAAACTTTAAATGTTACATATAGATTACTGAATCCTTTTCCCTTGTACAGTTAAAACAGCTATCATATCTCAATGTTCAGACAAAATAACCTTAGTAGATGACTTATCCATTATTTATTTAAATAGGAAGGGAGAAACAAATAACCTGCTACATCAATTTATCGTATCTCTATGCCTTCGCTCCTTCGGCTATTTGTAAATTTTCAAAGTAAGCTATCCTAATTCTGTACAGATCCCCGTAATTGGTGCGGTTATTATTATAGCGCTCCCTAGACGCTATGTAAATGATTGGGTACGATAAATTGAATTAGATTTATGGCTATTATGTATCTTTTATGCAAATTATTGATTATCAACTGCAATAGATGGAATCATTAGCTGCTCATGATACAGGTAACGTGAATATTGATAAAGATCAACAGGATATTAACCAAAAATGTAATATTTTATTTTTCTTACATATAAATTATGTCAATGATTTGGTTTTTGCTACTGTTGAGGTTGAAGTTACAATTATGCATTGAGTTGGCATTCCTTATGCAATTGGGACATTTGCTTTAAATCCATGTCCATATTCGTTGAGTAATTTAGAGTGCACTGGACAAACAAGATGTATTCGGTTTAAAATATTTGTTGGTAATTAACTTTAGCACATGGGATAAGCCAGTTAATGATTAGCATCAGTGCTTTAAATATCGGCCATCTCGGCCGATATCTTGTTTTGAGGTTAAAACGATACAAAACATATATAATATATCGTTATGTATCTCGTTTCGAATATATCGGCCGATATTTAGAAATATCGGCCGATATCTTGCCGAAATGAAATCACGATATATCACCCGATTTTTTTATTTTTTTTTAATAAGCAAGGGCGTATGCAGGTTGGGTTTGCATATGTTTGTTGGCTTTCTGTATTTTTCATGCAGGGTTGGGTCTGCACTTATTCATTCAATTCAAACTATGAAATTCGTCAAGTAACCCTTTTTAGTTACCAGATCAATGCTATGTCCAATCACATGTTTAGCCACTGAAATTTAGTTGTACTACTTTTTTTACATTACCTATATATACTTGTACCATTCTAATTAGCTCATATTGTTCTATTATTCTGAAATTTATGTTGTGCAATCCTTGTCCGCTATGTCATTTTATGAAGGCTTTAATGCTGGATTATTTACTAACCAATATATACATTTCTGATTTGTATCTTTTTTTACTGTCATTTTTGTCAGTTTAATTACAGACATGACTATGTAATACTTTAATGCTGTCATTTGTAGTTGTAATGCTTCTAATGTTGTCGTTTTATGAATGCATGATATGTCATTTGTAGTCAGTTCAATTTTTGGTTTGACTATCTTTTTTGGCAGTCATTTGTAATGCTTTAATGCTGTCATTTTATGAATGCATGATATGTCCTAAATAATGTCATTCTGTGAAGTGTTGTTCATTTTATGAATGCATGCTATGCCATTTTATGAATGAATGCATGACTTTCATTTGTAGTGCTTTAATGCTGTCCTAAATTATGCTCAGTGTTTTAATGTTGTCATTTAGTATATATAATTATTAACATAAAATGTACGCTAATATGGTTCCGATATGAACTTTAAGCTCCGAGATGTAAATCGGATATTAACGCCCGAGAGGTACTCGTCTCCTCCAAGATCTCCTCTGAAACGATACCGAGTCATTAAAATCGCCGAGACGAAACGTGACCAATATCTGATATTTAAAACCTTGATTAGCATAATCCTTTGGTGAAGTTTAAATGTAAGCTGCTTCTCTCACCTTCCCACCTCCAAATTAAATCCCTTCAAATTCCTACTTTTCCACAATTTATTCCTTTTAGTTATCCGTCCTTCATGCCTTAATCTTGAAGGCATAGGTATCATAACCAGTGTTTTAAATATCGGTCATCTCGGCCGAGATCTCGCTTTGAAGTCAAAACGATACGAAACATAATATATCATTATGTTCTCGTTTCAAATATATCGGCTGATATCTTGACCGAAACGAAATCATGATATATCACCCGATTTTTTTTAAAAAAAAAAAAATAAGCAAGGCTTGTATGCAGGTTGGGTTTGCATGTGTTTGTTGGCTTTCTGTATTTTTCATGTAGGGTTGGGTCTGCATTTATTCATTCAGTTCAAACTATGGAATTCGTCAAGTAACCCCTTTTAGTTATCAGATCAATGCTATGTCCAATCACATGTTTAGCCACTAAATTTAGCTGTAGTACTTTTGTTACATTACCTGTATTTGTACCGCTCTTATTAGCTCGTACTGTTCTATTATTTTGAAATTTATGTTGTGGAATCCTTGCCCGCTATGCCATTTTATGAAGGCTTTAGTGCTGGATTATTTACTAACCAATATATATATATATATATATATATATATATATATATATTTCTGGTTTGTATCTTTTTTATCTGTCATTTTTGTCAGTTCAATTACAGACATGACTATGTAGTGCTTTAATGTTGTCGTTTGTAGTGCTTTTAATGCTGTCATTTTATGAATGCATAATATGTCATTTGTAGTCAATTCAATTTCTGGTTTGGCTATCTTTTTTTGCTGTTATATTATGAATTCATGGTATGTCCTAAATAATGTCATTATGTGAAGTGTTTGTTCTTCATTTGTAGTGTTTTAATGCTGTCATTTTATGAATGCATGCTATGCATTTTTATGAATGAATGCATGGCTGTCATTTGTAGTGTTTTAATGCGGTCCTAAATTATGCTCAATGCTAATGTTGTCATTTAATATATATAATTATTAACATAGAATGTACACCGATATGGTTTCGATATGAACTTTAAGCTCCGAGACGTAAATCCGATATTGACGCCCGAGATGTACTCGTCTCCTCCGAGATCTCCCCCGAAACGATACCGAGTCACTAAAATCGGCGAGACAAAACGTGACCGATATCCGATATTTAAAACCTTGGTCATAACCCAGTGCATCGAACCATGATGGTCCACGATCAAAAGTTTTAATGGTCAGATAGGTTGAGCAATCGGAACCATGTCCATTGCCAATAACAATGTGCATATCAATTATGAACTTAATTTGTTTTTGTTTTTGTTTTTTTTATGTTGAAACAAAGGCTGTTCAAAGAGAAACAATGACCAAAAGTTCTAAATAAAAAACTGACAGAAATGGGGTTGAACCACTTAATATAAGCAAAATTTTATACATCAAATGAAAACTGCATCAACTGTGGCTTTTGAAATCAATGAATGTTGTATTGTTTTCATTATCAAAGTCCAACATCATTAAAAAGCTGAAGATTCATCCTACTTGGTACTTGCACGTATATATGTATGCTCATTGAAGTAATAGCAATAAGCCCCCTCAATTGAAACTGATATCGAGGGCTTGGACCTCCAGGCTCCAGTGCAGGGCCTGGAGCACAATAACTGCTGTTTGATTTATTTTCATTATAAAACTAAATTTCTTTCGTTCAAATCACCTACTGCGGTTTAAATAGGCTCCGGGCGGTTTTGAATGTAGGTTCACAGTTTTTATGCTTGGACCTGCAGCCTGGTCGGGTTATTATAACAGAAGTTGAAGGAGGTGAACCTCCTTTCCATAAACCTTAACCAAAAATTGTCAGACAATTCGATAAAGCTTTTTTTTCTGCTCTAATTACTTGAAGCTTTTTTTTTCCTGCTCTAATTACATAAATCTCTGATTTCATGCTCCTCGGCTTCGCAATCAAGTTCATCTTTGTTAATGTCGCTTCCATTTCAGTATTACCTCTTCATATAACCTTTTAGTATTTTTAAAGTGTGAAGATATGTGTTTATTTACTATAAATTGTTCATGTTAATATGCTGTAACCTATATCTTATGTTTTCTTGATAAAGCTATGCTTGAAAGTGATGACCATGTTAAACTGCAGAGTGCAGATATTTAGGTTGGTGATATCAAATTACTGGAACTATTTTATCCCAATATACTATGGCTTTCCCAAATTGCTTGTTTGGAGCAATGATGCACTATAAAGTATGATAAGGCTTAGTCACGTAGGTCAATGGTAAAAAATTCTAGAAATACTACTATTTTAAAGCCACACTGGTTCCAAACATTTCTAATCTTCTTTAGTTTTTCATTTTATTTATATCAGAAGGTTTGCTATTAGGTGATAATGATTTATATATTGGTTTCTGCTTTCTATACTTTCTTCAATTTTGTTGCTTGCCTCTATTTGATATTGCAAGTGAATGAACTATCTAGTTCCTCATTAGCTTTTTGAGTTTGAACTTTTTTATGTCCATATTTAAGAGAGAGAAAATCAACTTTTTTAAAATGAATGTTTGTATGCCTATACATGTGTTTGTACTATAGAATGAACCAAGTACACAACTGTAACATATTTATTTTCTAATTACGAGTAATAAAAATATAGGTAATCCAATAGAAAAACAAAACTATCTAGGTAAATTCATACAAACACCAAATAAACAAAAAGTTAACAGTGTGAGACAGTGTCACAGTGGGTTTGGAATAGACATACAATATGGCACTTGCTTGAGCCCATGGAGTATAGGTAAGAGTAAAATAATGAGAAATTCATGTCAGTAATATAATCTCAATTATCAAATACTATTAATTGTTTAATATATGAGAAGAGAAATGTGGTTATGAATGCAATTTTAGAGGATATAAATCTAAGACTGAACTTATGGAGGACAAATACACACGTCACAAACCATGACAATATTGTCCACTTCTGTATGATTACGACAATATACATGTAAATGATGTGCAACACAAACCATGACAATATTTGAAATTTAATATTTGGAGTAGCAAGAGAAGTAGACACGTATAGTTGAATAAAGGTAATTGCGCCAATAAGTACCAACTTATGGAAGCCCATCAGTAAAAAAGAGTAGTAGTGGTAGCAGATGAAGCGTACATTCCCTTGGTTTCTCCACATTAATATATGTTGATTTTCGATAAAATGATACATTCACGGATCATAAAACTCGGCTTGAGCTAAAAAGACTTATTCCTCAACCTTATCCAGCCTAATTTCTAGTTGTCATTAAACTCATTCAATCTTTTGCTGCCACATATGAACTTTTATCAAACTAACTATGCTCAGATCAACTTATTCGTGTAGAGTGACAGTTACTGTTTGCGGATGAACGTTTATTTGCTACACAAGATCGATGAATGTCACTGCCTTTTACAGAAGATGTTGGACTGCTTTTGAAACATACGAGTTTCATATTGATGATCATGCAATGAAAAATAGAGAAATACATATGAATTTTTACTAGGAACTGAATACATATTTTATTATGGTGGTTCAAATGATGACGTATCTTTTTTTTTTTTATGTGTTTGCCTGATTTATGTAAATCTTTCTATCTAACAACATAGCAATTATGTTTATTTTATTATTTTGTTTACAAATTAGATAATTCTACGTACTTCTGTAAGCACTAGGGATTGTATATATTTTTCATGAGCGCTTTTACTTGTTTAGCATGTTAGGCTATAATTTTAAGCATGTGTAGTTAAAAGTTAACTGCTTATTTATCAGTCAGTTTACTTAAAATTTTGAGTTACATTGTCAGTGCAACATCGGTTTAACTGCTACAGGTGTTCCTTTGAGTTAGAGGTGAGCATTTATTGGTTAAAACCGAATAAACCAACCAAACCAATTAAGTTTGGTTGGTTTGGTTTGGTCTTGTTTGCTAATCGGTTGGTTTTGGTTTTCATTTTTATATTACTTCGATTTATTGGTCGGGTCTGGTTTCAATGGTTGAAAACCGAACTAACCAATTAAACCAATATAATTTATTTATTTATTTTAAAGTTAAAGCATTACCACTAATAATGCTATCATTCACAATATTTTTATAATAATATTATTTTTCTTTCAATTCAATTAATAATTTTTGAAGAAGAGATTGTTTTTGTTATATTTGCATCATATGGACTCAATTAGATGTTTTGATTTTATATCATATCAATAACTAGAAGGTCTATTTTATTTTAGGTTTAACTAAATAAACCAACCAAACCAAACCAAATATTATCGGTTTGGTTGGTTTTGATTTCAGAAAATGTTGGTTTTGATTTCAAAAAATATTGGTTTGGTTTTTATTTTTTGAATGGTTACTCTGATTTTAACATTTTTGATCGATTTCAAACAAAAACAACCATTTGCTCACCCCTACTTTTAGTTATTTTTAATACATTAAGGAAGTTCTCAATCAGCATAAGTTAATAATTCATTAAGGAATTTTTTTGACTTCAACTCAATTTTTAAAACTAATAACAAATTTATGACACTTTAAGATCTTAGTACAATACAGGCATAGGCCTTTTTCTACCACTTCGTTGTTGAGTCAGCGCTCTCCTATGATGCATTGTGAAAATGCAGCGAGAAGTGTTTTCTTTTTCTTTTTTTTTCTTTTTTTTTTGGTAATGTTTTATATTAACACGATTTCAAATGGAGCCAGTAAAAATTGTTGGGAATAAAACTAATATTGGCTCGATTTTGGAAATGCGCCATTATTTTTTATTTCTTTTCTTTTGGTGCAGTTTCAAATGGAGCGAGTTGCCCCCAAAAAAAAGCCTCATCCTCGGTTTACTCGTAAGCTTAGCCAATAGGAATTTTAGAAAAAAAACCTACTGATGCACTTCCAAGCAAAGCCAAGTGGAAAAAAAAATCGGTAGTTTCCATTAGTTCTATCTGAATTTTGAAAACATGTCAATATGGGATTCAAAAGGAAAAAAATAAATCTTCATTGCATATTTTCAAATTATGCCAAGAAACGCGTTAAGTTTTCAAAGTGACCTTATTTGTTACTTTTCAAAACTAGCTGAAATAAATCCCCTTTCTTTGAAGAAAAGAATGAGCACATGTTAACATTTTTATGTGTATTATTGTCGTTCGTAGACGATTGATATTCATCAGTTGGCCAATCACTACTTATAATGGTTTAACGAAATGTTTCAAATTTGAATATATTGTGTATCCCTATGTATTATTATATTTTACTCACTACGATTTAAAGTTACTCGAGAAGTCTAAACATCCCTATATAAAACAAATATCATGGATAGCAATTCTCAGTCCTCCAGAGTTTCATTCAATAGTGTGAAACTAAATAAAGCAAAATTGAGATACCGTAATAGTGGCCTCATACATGTATGTAGACAACAACACATACAAACAAATGCATATCAACATGTTAAACACTAAATTTTGACAGCGTTGTCGAAGAATTATCCTCCTCACAACCAATTTCTGCTTTTCACAACGAACCTTTAATTTATAAGTATAACAGATTAACTGCTCATTATTAAAAACCATGAAACATGTACATAACTTAAAATTGCTACAAACAAGGTTGTCAAACTCGAGTTCTCACCAAAGAGCGTTGGGGTATACAAAGATCGTAAATCGTGGGATCGTGACACGAATCGTAAGCTCTCACAAAATGAAAATTAAAGTTAAAATTTCAGCAAAATAGCCATAGCTTAATATTTTCATTAATCATAAGATTCATAACATAACATAAACTTCAAATTTCAGCAAAATAAGCTTAACACAAGTCTTCCAGCAAAATTCATCAATCTTCCATGAAATCTTCAGCTTTAACTCCATCATTTTCATCATCAAAGTTAGGATTCTCCAAATTATCTTCTGCGCAGCAGCTGCACCATCTTCTGCGCAGCAGCTGCACCATCTTCTACAGCAGCTCCAACATCTTCCTCTCCTTCATTTGAGTGTCAAACTCCAAATCCTCATTGTCTAAAGTAAGATCTAAAATATCTGATGAACCTTTATCATTAGGCTGAACTATCCATTCATTATCGGATTCAAGATCCTCAATGTTATATTCAACCATCTTTCTAGTTTGTTTCTTCTTGGATAATTTTGAATTTGTCATGACAAAAACAACATTGTTCATTGTCTTTTGTTTCAATCGATTTCTTCTCTTTGTGTGAAACTAATACATACAATCACACAAATTACATCAATAAATACCAAGTTGTAGACAGCTTTTAAAATTAAAAAGTAAGAAATTTTACCATTTCAAAGGCATTCCAGTTTCTTTCACAACCCGATGAGCTGCAAGTCAAACTTAACACACGAATTGCAAAATTTTGTAGTTTCGGGTGCTCATCTTCATATGACTCCCACCATTGCGATGGAGTTTTGGTTTTAAGTGCAGTAATAGCTATTGGACTGCCAATTTTTTTTTGCTTTTGTCTTGAAATCTTCAAGTTAAGCATCGATTTTACTTATTTCTTCAACATCCTCCACCATTCTTTGCAAGCAATCGTAAAGCCCACGTTTCACTTCATAGTCAGCTTTAAATTCCGGTGCATAATGCAGCTGAGGGTTAAAATCAACGTTTTAAAACGCAAAAGACGTACGTAAGGCGTTTTCGGGTCCATGAGGCGAGGCGTAAGCCTCGTAGCGTTGAGGCGTAAGCCTTTCAGGTAAAAGAAAAGCGCAACACATATACTTAATTTTTAATATGGAGTAACATTAAGCGTAAAATAGTAAGTAAAAACCATAAAGCATTCAAAACAATTCAAACAAAATACAATCATCCTTGCACAATTAATATAAATTGCAAAAGATCAAATGATATCTTCCTCTGGTGCATATATGATCACAAAATCCACGGAGCAATTTTTTTGAATTATAGAATTCGGTAAATCTTTGACCCACTTCCATGCAATATCACGTTTGCTCATTTTAAATTAACTTACCCAACAATAGAAATGAGGAAACGATTAAAATGGTTTTTCAGTGAAACACAAAAAACAAATAAAAAAGACAGTAAAAAAGAAAGATAAAAAAAGTCTCCTAAACCAGAGTTTTTTTTTAAACCTTTTTTACGCTTTTTTTACTTTTTTTTTTTCGTTTTCTTACGCCTACATTGGTTGAGGCTTAAGCCTCAGAGGTAAAACGCCTCTTGAAATGCGCGTCAAGGCGTTTTTGTCAACGCCTCGTCTCAGGCGCGTTTTTTAATACACTGGTTAAGATAGTAGTCGACGGCGTGCAATGGCCTATGTAATTGGTTATCCCATCTCTCGTCAATAATATCCCACACAGGCTTGAAGCTAAATGCAAAAACAGAATTGAATTAGCTTTGCATATATTTGTATAGTTGCAAATTGCAATTGCGAATAAAATATATTGTAAACTACTTTCTTTGAACACCGTTGAAGGCACTTTGAATTTTCTCTTTGGCTTGGTCCATTGCCTCGTAGATATATCCCATAGTTGGCTTTTCATCCGAATCCACTAAACGAAGTACCTTGATCAAAGGATAAACACCTTTCAAGCATATTGCAATATTTTTCCAAATTTTTTTTATCCATAATGATTTCTTCAATGTTTTGCCCTTCCGTTGTTTTTGCAAACCTACTTAATGTCCATTCATTGGAGTTGAACATTCTTATCAATGCTGCTTTGTGGTCCATAAGACACCCCAAAGTCAAATAAGATATTGCAAATCTAGACACTGCAGGCCTTACTAAATCTTTTCCTTTGGTGAAATGTTGTAATGAAGAAATTACTAATGTCTTTGAATAAATATATTGTGTAATTTTCTTACCCCTTGATATTGTCTCATTATGAACATGTTTCTTCTTTTCAAAATCTTCCAACATAGGATCATTACAGTGGGTTGCACATGGCATCCAATACAGTTTCTTCCTTTTCTCCATTAAAATTGTACCAGCAGCTTTGTGGTTTGTTGCATTATCAGTCGCAATTTGGACTATATTTTCTTCCCCAACTTCTTCAACAATGTTATCAACCATCTCAAAAATCTTATCTGCAGTCTTTGATATATGAGAAGCATCAGTTGACTTTAAAATTACAGTACATTTAGGGTTGTTCACCAGAAAATTTAAGATGGTTCTCCTTTTGTCGGTTCACTCATCACTCATGATGCTGCAACCTGTCTTCTTCCAAAAAAAATTGTGCTCTTCAATTGTTTTCATTGTCATCTCCACCTGTTGCTTTAAGTACTTTGTTCTGATATGGTGATAGGAGGGTGGCTTAAATCCAAGCCCATGTCTTGAAACCATTTTCAGCATCTTGCGGAATTCCTCACTCTTTGCCACATTAAAAGCTATTGCATTATTGAAGAAGAAAGATGCAATTTTCTGACATGCTTCTTGCAAATTCTTCTTGAAAATGTTATTGATGGTGGCTTGAGAACTCACTCCCCTCTTCTTGAAAAGATTCTTAGGTGTCTCAATATCCTCTACAGGCCTTTTTCCTTTTGCTTTTTCATTATCGGTCTCCTTTGTTCTATTCAGTAATTTTTGTTGCAGTGACTTGCAAATGTCAAACATGTGTTTTTTGACGTCATCCAGCACAGATTGACAGGGACCAACATCTTTTTGTGTACATGTCAAATGATGCTTCAATCTATAGACACCTCCAACTAATTTTCCAGTAGTTGCACTTTATTTTTCTGATGCCCCCATCAATAGAAACCTCATGCTTCCATGCTACATCACTTATGTTCCCAGCGGCATTGATTTGAATTCTAGGTGGTGCAGAATCAGAAAAGGCAACAATGGGAATTCTGATGTTTGAAGACATGTTGGCATGAGACGTTGAATAAGGTGAAGTGTGTGAATGAAGTTGGATTCTGGAAGGAGAGAACGGATTTTGGAAGCAAAATTGAATAATGAAGAAGAACAGTAAACTTACCGATTTATAGATGAATTTGCAAATTGAAATTTGAAGAATAATCATTGATGTAATCCTTGGGAAGTGATTTTCGAATTAAAGAAGGAATAAGTCCCGATGGAAAGCTGAATCGGCAAAAACTCAAAGTGATGAGTCCATTTTTTGAAGCGCACGAGACAACATAAATTCTAGGGTTTTTCACGAGATCCCAATTTCTTCCTGACGTGCGCAATAACTCGTCGATTTTACGAGATATAGCGCCGCTCTGACCGCTTCTCCTTCTCTATCGAGTTTCTTTGTGTGTTAAATCGGTTGGCTGGAGATAATGCGTGAAATCGTACGCTTCCACGCTTTAATACGCGCTCCTGACAACAATGGCTACAAAATTTGCTTCTATTCAAAAAACCACAAAATTACATTATTCTAAGTAGAAACTTTCTATACATAACTTCCATCCCCCTTTCTCGCTTTCACCCACCGTTTCCCATCCAACGTTTCTTACACCGAATGTTATCTGCAGATTGTTACCCATACATACCCACTACTTTGAACTCATTCTTCACAAATTCAAATTTTATCCGTGTGCGTAGCAAAGACCACACACTAGTTGGTGGTGAAAAAGGGAGAAAAATTAACTTGATTGAATGTGTATGCTTCCAGCTCTATTTGGAAGTCACTCTACCATTTTCAAACTAGTAACATAGTGTATCTTCCAGGTTTGGAATTTAAATATACATCAAAGACAAAAAATCACGGAATCTAACTACAAATTTACTTCATACAAACTGAACTTCCAATTCAAATACAGACTTATAAAAGACACGTACCATAAACACTAGAAATAAGTTGTACGATTAAGCAGAAAAGGATAGGTACCTGATAAACGGATTTAAGCAGCCGCCTGAAACTTCTCCAACATGTCACAATGAGGCATTTCTTTAACAAATCCCCAATGCCTTCTTTGCAACTCAGCATGACAACGTTGCGAAAGAACTCCAACATAATCCCTCTCAACATGTCGCTCTAAATTTTCTCGTTCGGAGCTATTATAAGGATAATCTTCAACAAATTTAGTAGAAGACTGAACAAAATATGCAACACCTTTAGAAGTTTCAAGTCTATGCTCATATGGATAGTTGCGAGACAATGTATAAACTGGATCCATTGAAGGCAAAAAGCTCATTAGGATTATTATTATGACAGGTATAATCTGTATCAGCATCCGGAAATTCCCACCACCTAAATTAGTATTATTATGGCCACCAGTTCTGAAATGGGAAGCTCCAAATGGAGTAGTTGTCTGAGGACCTCTACCACCAAAAAAGTTCCTAAATATCTCATCTGGATCAAAATCAAACTCATTGTTATAAAACCCATTGGTCCCATTGCTGTATCGTCTAGTCGCAGCTCTATTGCCATAACTGGGATCTTCAGACCCAACAAGATCGTATCTTTTCTTTTTTTCTTCGTTACTAAGACACTGGAAAGCTTTTGAAACAGCTTTGAAAGCTTCTTCCGAACCTGGTGCTTTGTTTTTGTCAGGATGTACTTTCAATGAAAGCTTTCTATAAGCTTTTCTAACATCCTCTACAGTACAGTTGCGCTCTAAACTCAAAATTTTGTAGTAATCTGTCTGTTTCTTGATCCCCTTTACCATTGCCAACTGTTCTTCTGTGTAATCTTTTGATGAAGAAGCCCGAGCATTGGTTGGGTTTGAAAATGAAGTATCAGGCACTGTACCGTCTTTAATTTTAGTTTCAGAACCATTGCTTGGGTTTTTAGATGAATTTTCAGCAAAAGCTATTAGGTCGTCAATACTTAAAGATGGATCAAGGCGTAGGGCCTTTTTTAGAAATTTCAGGGCACGAACTCCATCACCTGCTTCTAAAGCTTGTTTACCAATTTTAATGCATTTAGATGCATCATCTTTATTGCTATCCATTACTTCAAGGGTAAAATCCAGGGTCAAGATCTCTAATCTAGATGCACTGCACAGATCTGATCAGAAATTGAAATGGTTAACATTTGACTGCATTTTAAAAGTTGAAAAAAATATCGTGGAATTTACGTAACAGACTTTCGTTACGATAAAAGGAAGGAAAAAGGTTTGGAACAAAACAGCCCAAATTGTTATTTCTTTAGGAATCCAACCAGACTACCATCTCCACGCACAAGATCTTAGTTTGATTGATTGGTTTAAATTAATGCTTTTCACTTGCATGATTAAGTCAACATTTCAAAATCGCAAACCCTTACTTTGTCTACGGAAAATTGATTGCATTTCAAGTAAATTGTGGACAAACTGATTGATCTACCTTAAATTGTGCACTTTCTGAAAAAAAAAAAAAAAAAAAAAAAAAAAAGAAAAAAAAAACACGAGAAAGTACCTCGCAAGGTAGAGAAGCATAAACTGAGATGACTAGCACTTACCACAAGAAAACTCGGATCGGCGTTTCTACCAAAGCAGAAAGGGAAAAAAACACAAAACAACTGTAAATTTTCGATTCAGCTCAGCAAAAATTTAGGAATGTCTGAATTGAATTTGGGTTGCAAATGTAACGAGTGCAAATGGGGAGATAAACTTTTGACGGGCATCCTTATTGCCATACACGGTCATTTATAAATTATAATGAAAATACGTTTACTTTCAAATTGATAAAAGGGGGTCTCGAGCCAAAAAAAAATTCTTTTCAGATTTTCAAACAAAAATACCTTTTCAAAAATGGTAATGTTTCTTCGAATTTTACATGTTGAAATTGTGAAGGGTGGTCATTTCATATGTTTATTGTATTTGGTATTATATGACCGAAAATTAATTGAATTTTTTTGATTTAAATATTTTATGAAGAAGATGTAATCAATTAAATGATTGATTGATTGGATTGATTAGTTAATTGACTAATTGGTTGATTGGTTAATTGACTGATTGATTTATTGGTTAATTGATTGATTTGATCATACAAGAAAAGAAATGAATGGTTATATTTTGGAGATATCTTGAAGCAGCAACTTGGATATTTGCCTAGGCTTTCTATTCTCCTATATATATGCAGCCTTCTTGGTTAGATTGTGACAATTAACAAAGAACAAGAAACCATGTGAGAATATCTGGTGAGATTGTGTGCCTCCATGGGCTTGCGCCATGGAGAGGAAGATGTAGGAATTTGAGCAGAGGGTAGCTATTCCTATTTACTGCTGAAAGACGCAGTTGGTGCCTCCAGATTGTTCAAGGGTTTGTCGTCGTTCTTCATCGCTCTTCTGCTTCAACAATATTTGTAGTCATCTAGATATTCATTGTCTATCTCAATAAGATTATTGATTAATTGTATTTTGTTTATTTTTTGTTGTAATCCATTGAGTGTAAACAAAATTTGTTTTTGGTGAATTAATAAAGAGGGTGGTTGGGTGGAATATTTGTGTACTGTTATTATTTCCGATTTGTTACGTTGTTATTTTCAATCAAATTCATCTTCAAGTGATTAGGTGAAAAAGATCTTATTTTTCTTGACGTTTTGTCAAACTTCCGCTATGCACAAAACCCCAAGAGTTTGGTATCGAAACTCAGTTCATCGCATAGCTTGGAGCGATCTTGGATTCAAGATTGCAGATGTCGGAGATGATGTTACTTTCGTGGATGACTATTTTTTATGGTAGATATTGAGGGGATTTGGAAGCCTATAATGGTGGATGTTCCATGCCTCAATGGTCCAATTGATGGAGATGTGTGTTATGAAAATTGCGCGAATGCGGAAGAACAATAAATAGGATCTAGATTTGCCAATTGAACACCAATCTAATCTGATAGCAATTATTCTATTACATCAACAAAATAGTAAATAACTATAACAGAGAAACAAAGAGACACAATATTTATACTGGTTCCACTATCATCATAGTGTACGTCCAGTCCAACAGAGAGAGATTTTATTTCACATGAGAGAATTACAAGAGATTACAAAATAAGAGTTTACATATCCAAACCTCAATCAGGTTTAACAAGAAGAGACACCATTGGGGATCACTGGCTCCAAGCCAGGATGAGTTTACACTAAAGTCTACCATTCAATATATAGCCAGTGCAAATCTATGTGAGTCATCAATTAAATTACCAACATATATGGTAATAATATAATGGAGGGAAATTACCATAATAACAAATGTGCAAACATAGGAAGTAAATCAATCCGTTTCTTTAGCATAGATGGAAGAAATTAATCCCTTCATTTATTTCTCTGTCATCTCATCAAATGCAATCAATGCATTCCCATTATAAAAATATTTACTTTCCATTCTTTGCAAATTTGCTCCAAATCAATTTGTGATTTTGTATCACCAAATTTAACACTCCACCTTGATGCAAAATCACATATCTGCAACACCCCATCTCCAATCAAATTTTCTTCACAACATAAAACTCTTCAATAGAACTCCACCTTCAATCAGAATCTCACAATGAGATAGAAACCAAAAAATGAATATTAACCAAATGGGTTCCAGCAAAACTACCCCCCATCACACAATTGTTAACGAGCTCAGGCTACGTCCCCGCCCGCCAACAAAATGTTGCAAATATCCAAAATAACAAAGAAGGCAGACACCAAAGTAATCTCAACACCGCCAAGACCAAAAATAATTCTCTCAATCGCCAAAAAATCTCTTTCCTGCCACTTAATCAAAACCATTACAAGCTTTACCCACCGCCTGCAAAAGATGCATCTACCACCATGAGATGCACCACGCATAAACCAACGGTCTAAAATTGCTTGCAATAACATCGACACCCATCTAACACTTGACATAAGCTCCTACTTCGATCACCCCGGATCCCTCGAGCATCATTAACATGAAGACCCCTGTCTAAACCACAATGATCTCTGTCTCGACACCCGTCTATCACTTGACCTGAGCTCCTTTCCTGATCATCTTGGATCCTTCGAGCATCATCAACATGAAGACCCTGTCAGAAACATGATCAAAACTTCCCAAATCCAATAGCCCTTTCAACACGGTAAACTCCATATCACGTCAAAGTTCCTAGATTGGAACACTCTTCACTCTCAACATAATCTCCTCCACCAAAGTCTTCTTTTCTCCAAAATAGTAATAGCATAATTACCACTGTATCTACCAACCTTTGTAGAAATAATTGATGCACAATTTAAAACAAATCGCCTTACTCTGATACCAATCTGTTATGAAAATTGCGCGAATGCAGAAGAACAATAAATAGGATCTAGATTTTCCAATTGAACACCAATCTAATCTGATGGCAATTATTCTATTATATCAACAAAATAGTAAATAACTATAACAGAGAAACAAAGAGACACAATATTTATACTGGTTCCACTATCATCATAGTGTACGTCCAGTCCAACAGAGAGAGATTTTATTCCACATGAGAGAATTACAAGAGATTACAAAATAAGAGTTTACATATCCAAACCTCAATCAGGTTTAACAAGAAGAGACACCATTGGGGATCACTGGCTCCAAACCAGGATGGGTTTACACTAAAGTCTACCCCTCAATATATAGCTAGTGCAAATTTATGTGAGTCATCAATTAAATTACCAACATATATGGTAACAATATAATAGAGGCAAATTACCATAACAACAAATGTGAAAATATAGGAAGTAAATCAATCCGTTTCTTTAGCATAGATGGAAGAAATTAATCCCTTCATTTATTTCTCTGCCATCTCATCAAATGCAATCAATGCATTCTCATTATAAAAATATTTACTTTCCATTCTTTGCAAATTTGCTCCAAATCAATTTGTGATTTTGTATCACCAAATTTAACAATGTGAAGAAACCCTCTGATATGGATGAGGGAAGATGGAAGTAGACGAAGAAGAAGGCGGTGACGGTTGAAGAACCTAGTCCACAACAAGGTGAAGAGGTTAATATGGTCACTGCTTATGGTCCTAAGGTGGAGGATCATGGTATCGACAAGGGTCTATATGTTGATGATGCTCGAGGGATCCCGGAGATGAAGAGATCATGTCAAACAGAAGACAGATGTCGAGTTTTGAAATCCACAAAGACGATTGAGATCTTGTGTTATTGCAAGCACTTTTTAGACGTTTGGTTTTTGCATGGTGTAGCTCATATGGTAGAGGCATCTTTTGCAGGCGGTGGGTTGTGTTTGTAATTGAGGTGTGGTCGTAGTCCTTTCAAATCGACTGGGGTATATCTCGTTGCCTTGAAATCGGGGTTGGTTTTAATTGAGAGTAGGTGTTGTTGAAAGAGCTAGGTTGACTTGTTTGTGGATTGTTGGAGATATGTAATACTTGAATCAAGGTGGAGTGTTGAATTTTTTGATTCAAATATTTTATGAAGAGGATGTAATCAATTAAATGATTGATTGATTAGATTGATTGATTGATTGGATTGATTAATTAATTGACTAATTGATTGATTGATTTATTGGTTAATTGATTGATTTGATCATAGGAGGAAAGAAATGAATGATTATATTTTGGAGATATCTTTAAGGGGCAACTTGGATATTTGCTTAGGCTTTCTATTCTCCTATATATATGCAACCTTCTTGGTTAGATTGTGACAATTAACAAAGAACAAGAAACCATGTGAGAATATCTGGTGAGGTTATGTGTCATCATGGGCTTGCGCCCTAGAGAGGAAGATGTAGGAATTTGGGCTAAGGGTAGCTATTTCTATTTACTGCTGAAAGATGCAGTTGGTGCCTCCAAATTATCCAAGGGTTTATCTTCGTTCTTCATCGCTCTTCTGCTCCAACAATATTTGTAGTCGTCTAGATGATCTTTGCCTGTCTCAATAAGGTTATTGATTCATTGTATTTTGTTTATTTTTTGTTGTAATCCATTGAGTGTAAACAAAATTTGTTTTTGGTGAATCAATAAAGAGGATGGTTGGGTAAAATATTTGTGTACTGCTGTTATTTCTGATTTGTTATGTTGTTATTTTTAATCAAATTCATCTTCAAGTGATTGGGTGAAAAAGATCTTATTTTTCTTGCCGTTTTTTCAAACTTCTGCTGCGCATAAAACCCCAACAAAACGACCATCATTTACCAAAATTAGAGGGGTAATTCAGTAATATATCCATAATAATAATAATAACCTTAAAAATGACACATTTTACCTAAAAATGATGTCTCTTTAATAATACCTCTGAAGTTTAAGTGCGCATGTACAGCCCCTTGGGCCTTATTTATAAAACAAACATTTTTTTTATATAAATTTTTTAACTATCACGCTATAGCACTACGAGGCACTCTGAATGCACTATGTAGTGGCGCTACGGAATATTTTGAAGGAATCTCGTTGTACTACTGCGGAATGCCTTCAGAGTACTCCATCACTGTGTGAGGGGGTATTTTAGGTTTTTATTATAGTTGATGAGGGAATGTAACGACTTAAAAATTTTGACAATTTAAATTTATTGAATTACATATAAATTTTAAGTTCATTGATTTAAAATTTTATTTAGACTAATTTGTTTTAATTTCATGGAACGATTAACAAACTGTAAATTATATTCTTATTGAATTATTTAAATTATGTGATAATTTCAAATATTAAGATTTGATTGCAATTCAAAAAGAAATTAAAACAGTATTGATGAAATCACAGTGAAAATATGTTTTAATGTAACTAAAATTGACGGCACAATGAACCATTTATCTCCTATAATAATATATTTATTGTTTGTTATAATAAAATGTATTAGGAATCACTTTAAAAACTGGTTGTCCTTACCAAAAAAATTTGACAACACAAAATGTAAACTTGAGAACGATTGTGTTTTAGTGAATTTCGATAATTTTATTATGTTTAAAATACCGAAAACCTATATTTCGATATATGAAACGACGTAATTCAATTTAGCGGCGAAAACAGACTTTTGGGTTGTTGTAACGACTACGATCCAATAGAAACGTTGTCGCCCATATATATTTGGGTTTTCTGTAACCCAAGTCTTCGTCTCATTTTTCTCAGACTTTCGATTATTTCTCAAATCCCGAAGTTCTTTTTGATTGAAAAAATGGTGATTGCAGATCATAAATAAACATCAAAAATTTATCTTCAAATTCCATCATATTATGTTAAATTTAGATGATACAAATCACAAATTGATTGGAACAAATTTGCAAAAAATGGAAAGTAAATATTTTTATAATAGGAATGCATTGATTGCATATGATGAGATGGTAAGAAATAAATGCGGGCATTAATTTCTTCCATCCATGTTAAAGAAACAGATTGATTTACTTCCTATATATGTTTGCACATTTGTTGCAATGGTAATTTGCCTTCATTATATTATTACCATATGTTGGTAATTTAATTGATGACTCACATAGATTTGCATTGGCTATATATTGAGGGGAAGACTTTAGTGTAAACCCATCCTGGCATGTAGCCAGCGATCCCCAAATGGAGTGTCTTTTCTTGTTAAGCCTATTTGAGGTTTGGATATGTAAAATATTGTTTTGTAATCTATTGTAATTCTCTCATGTGGAATAAAATCTCTCTCTTTTGGACTGGACGTACACTATCTTATGGAGGATAGTGGAACCAATATAAATATTGTGTCTCTTTGTTTCTCTATTATAGTTATTTACTATTTGCTTGATGTAATAGAATAATTGCTATCAGATTAGATTGATGTTCAATAGGCAAATCTAAATCCTGCTTATTGCGCTTCCGCATTCACATAATTTTTGCATAATAGATTGGTATCAGAGCAATTTTTGCATAACAGATTGGTATCGGAGCAGGGCGATTTGTTTTAAATTGTGCATCAATTATTTCTACAAAGGTTGGTAGATTTAGTGGTGATTATGCCATTACTATTTTGGGAGAAAAGGAAGATTTTGGTAGAGGAGATTATGTTGAGAGAGAAGAATGTTCGAATCTGGGAACTTTGACGTGATTAGGAGTTTACTGCGTTGAAGGGACCATTGGATTTGGGAACTTTTTATCATGTTTTAGACAGGGGTCTTCATGTTGATAATGCTCGAAGGATCCAAGATGATCAGGAAAGGAGCTCAGGTCAAGTGATAGACGGGTGTCGAGACAGAAATCATTGTGGTTTAGACAGGGGTCTTCACGTTGATAAGGCTCGAGGGATCCGGGGTGATCGAGGAAGGAGCTCAGGTCAAGTGTTAGACGGGTGTCGATGTTATTGCAAGCACTTTTAGACCGTTGGTTTATGCGTGGTGCAGCTCATGGTGGTAGATGCATCTTTTGCAGGCGGTGGGTGAAGTTTGTAATAACTAAGTGGCAGGAGAGAGATTTTTTGTGCGTATAGAGATTTGATTTTGGCTCTGTATTTGAATTGGTGATTGAGAGAATTATTTTTGGCCTTGGCGGTGTTGAGATTACTTTGGTGTCTGCCTTCTTTTTTATTTTGGATATTTGCAACATTTTGTTGGCGGATGGGGACGTAGTCTGAGCTCGTTAACATAGTGTGACGGGGGGTAGCTTTGCTGGAACCCATTAGGCAAATATTCAATTTTGGTTTCTATCTCATTGTGAGATTTTGATTGAAGCTGGAGTTCTGCTGAAGAGTTTTATGATGTGAAGAGAATTTTATTCGAGATGGGGTGTTGCAGATATGTGATTTTGCGTCAAGGTGGAGTGTTAAATTTAGATGATACAAAATCATAAAATGATTGGAACAAATTTGCAAAAAATGTAAAGTGAATATTTTTATAATAGGAATGCATTGATTGCATTTGATGAGATGGAAAGAAATAAATACGGGCATTAATTTCTTCCATCCATGCTAAAGAAACGGATTGATTTACTTCCTATGCTTGCACATTTGTTGCAATGGTTGCCTCCATTATATTATTACCATATGTTGGTAATTTAATTGACGACTCACATAAGTTTGCACTGGCTATATATTGAGGGGTAGACTTTAGTGTAAACTCATCCTGGCATGGAGCCAGCGATCCCCAAATGGAGTGTCTCTTCTTGTTAAGCCTATTTGAGGTTTGGATATGTAAACTCTTGTTTTGTAATCTCTTGTAATTCTTTCATGTGGAATAAAATCTCTCTCTTTTGGACTGAACGTACACTATCTTATGGAGGATAGTGAAACCAGTATAAATAGTGTGCTTCTTTGTTTCTCTGTTATAGTTATTTACTATTTACTTGATGTAATAGAATAATTGCTATTAGATTAGATTGATATTCAACTGGCAAATCTAGATCCTGCTTATTACTCTTCCGCAGTCGCACAATTTTTGCATAACAGATTAGTATTAGAGCAATTTTTGCATAACATATTATACATCATTGGAAATGTCACGACGAAAGCAACTCAAATCTACAATTCTTTTTTAAATCGATGCTCCGTTCATTTAGAAATCATGGTCAAACTTTCCTAACCCTAAAAAAATCAATTTAGGACTTTTAATTAGGGCACCAACTAATGAAATCTCAATACGGACTTTGTAGTATTCGACGTCTGGAGTTCGTTGACAGTGGTCTCAACATCTGAAATGGACTGAGGCGGCCGAAATTGGGTGATTAGGGTTCGAAACCCTAGTGTTTCACGGTGGTGACACGACTTAAGGAAGGGTGCAGACGAGACATGGTTGGGTGCAACTGGTAGAGGACGACAAGAACTTTCTAATGGAGGTGGTCAGTCTTCGTTTGGTACGGGGGCGTGCAGGTGAAGAATTTCAGTTAAAGGTGGCGTAGTTTTCACTTTAATAGGTATGAATTTCTGCAGCTGAGATGTGTGAGCGGTAACATGAATGAGAAGATGGTGACGTGTCATGTGTTAATTTGGTGAGGTGGTGTTTATTTATTTTTATATAATTTAAAATCCACGTTCAAACGTTAATAACTTTTGCATACGAACTCAGAATGATATGCAGTTTTCTCCGTTGGATTCATATCAAAATTTAAGACAACATGGAGTTAGTGTAAGTAGATTTGGAGACTGTTAAAATTTTGGCGTTTGTTTGGATTTCATATTCGAGGTAAAATAAAAGATGAGTGTTGTAACTCGCTCATGACATACTAAAATGTTTATGCAAGTTAAATTAAATTTATGGTATGTTATGATTAATTTAACTGACATTTAGGAATTAAGTTTGACATTAAAATTAATTATAATTGTTAATTGACACCCAACATATGAAATATTGACATGCATAAAAATATCGTTTGATGGATTGTTTGCAAATTTGATGTATATTTGATTTGAATATAAGAGGATTGAATTTGAATTGCCAGTAAATTATCATGTATTTAAATTGAAATTGAATTAGTACTAGAATTAAATTGTTAGTTAAACGTTGATATTTAATAACTAACATATATATATATATATATTGGTTTTTGTGGATAATGATTACATGTTATGTTTATTGGTTGTAGTGATGAATGATTGAATGTTATTTCTGATGATTAATGATTATGATGTATACATGTCACTCTGTATGTCATTGGAACAGGACAAGCTGATAATTTACATCCTTGGACATCGAATACGTGAATCAAAAAATATGTTAAAATGATATATACCTATGACATCCGATACGAGTTGAAATGGTATGTACTCATGAAATTTAAATTTAATGATCACTTAGCCATATGATAGAAAATTAAATGCGGACATCGTGACCAAATGGAATATTTTTATATTAAACTGATTTATATAAAGAAAATCACTATTATATATTATAATAACTATTTTAAGTTGAACTATTATATGAAAATTTAATTATTATATATAATAATTGTTTTAGATCAAACTATTTTATATAAAAATTAGTTATTGTATAGGGGTGAGCGTTCAGCCGGTTCGGTTCGTTTTGGGGTAAAAAAGTTCAAACCGAATTAGAACCGAAAATTTTCAAAACCAGACCGAACCGTACCAAAATAATTTTGGTTAATTTGGTCGGTAACCAATTTAACCGAACTTGAAGGATATCTTATTGTTCAAATGATTAATTCACCCAAAGAAAAACATAAATTTATGTTTGAAGAAATGTTATTCATTAAATTTTATGTTTATAATAAAATTTGACTTATCTTTAACAAAGGTTTATGTATTTTATCACTAAACCAATTATTTAAAGTACGACAATAACATAAAATTAGATAATACTATAAAAGTTCGGTTAATTCAGTTAAACTGATAACCAAAAAAAAAAAAAAAATACAAACCGATTTAGCTTCAAAACCGACCGAAATAGATCGGTTCGGTCGGTTAAGTCGGTTCTAACCGATATTGCTCACCCCTACTATTGTATATTTTACAACTATTTGAATCAATCCATTTTTATTAGATTTAACTATTATCATTTATAATTATTTTAATAAACTATTTTATATTAATTTAATTATTTTACTTGTATAATTATTTCGATTACACTAATTTATATTAAATTTAGAGGATTTTTTTAAAGGACAAACTTAGCAAAAAATTTGGTGAAAAAAAATATAAAGTTTGGTTTTTAGGGAATAGGACATATTTTAGTGCAAAAGTGCAATTCAGGCGGCCACTATCCTTTCCCTTTTTACACTAAAATGTGTCTTTCTCCCTAAATTCCAAATTTTCCAAACTTTTCACCAAATTTTTAGGTAATTTTGTCCTTTATCCTATTTTCCACTTTAATTTAACTATTTTAAGTTAAAGCTATTATATATATAATTTAACTATTTCTGGATAAAGTTTATTTTCCATCCAAACTGTTAAGTCCAAATATTTGAATATAATGATTTTTATGAATAATGATATTTGTAATACTAAAATATGAATTTTGATAATGAGTCGTTTTGTAAATATGAAATATGGAATATGAAATATGGAATTTGAAAATCGAAATTAAATACATATTGGATTGATTTGAGAAAATAATACATAAACCAATAGATGAAGTAAATTGAATTATGATATTGAAATATAACTTATTTAAAAATAAATGACCGCGACATGAAATAAGTGTTTAATTGTTAAAGAGATCGGGGCCAGTTATTAGCACACTCTCTTCAATACCAGGAACCATTGTAATAACTGTTCATGTAGTGGATAATCCAGAATGAAGTAAAATGGATTTGGCGAACGCTACTGGAATGAGGTACATAATGATAATGAATATCCTTGACCTTCGGGTCATAATTAAAATGACTAAAATATAAGTTGTATCGTGGCCAAGTGGGCTAGCTACCTCGATCGGTAGGGCTGTAAACTTTGTACGAATGTCCAACATCCGTTCGTGTCCGTGACTGAAATACGTTCGTTCGAGTCCGATCGATTTTCATTTAGGATACGAGTTAGGACAACGAAATTTGTACAAGAAAAAAATCATGTCTGGTCCATGTTCATTAGAATTCGTCCGAGTTCTTTGTAATTCGATATATAGTTGAGAGAAAATCTAATAAAAAGTATAAAAGTGATATAAATAGCCATGTCCGACCGAGTCCGTTCGTGTCCATATCCGAAAAACATATGTCTGTGTCCGACCGATTTTATTTAGGATACAAATTATTACAACAAAATTTATCTGAGAAAAAATTTCATCCACTCCGTGTTCGGTCCGTTTTTTAGGATAGAAACTTAACATACCTTTGTGTGGTCTCATTCAACCGATTTACCCCTACCTGTCGGGCACACTTCTTCCTTTATTATTATAGTTCCTTGGTTTGATTCGATTTGATGTGCATCCATGATTTTGGGAGTGTTATTTGAGATGGACGATAGCTACGATTATACGTTACACCAATTCAGGAGTGCAAACAGAAGATTACTACCTTGAGTATTGCCTTGCGTGACTTTGTCATATTTATCTTAATCGAGCCTACTACGACTTTGATTTGTGTTATATGTATGGAGTGCTCCTGGATAGCCCATCAATTTATGGTTGAGTTACAATACTATACAGACTGCAATACATACAAAAACATATTAGGGTAAAAATGTAACTCCTTAACACTATTTTCAATACTATACTTTACTGATAGACATTACTATAATAGCTTATTGTATTATTTGTAAATGTTTTAATAGATCCTTAGGAGATAAGAATTCTCGTAACATCTTTTAAGTTATTGCACTCACGTTCTACACAGATGGGAGATGGAAAATCCCATTGACATATCTGATGTTACTGCACTTATATTTCAGTTGGCTTGATTTGACTTACATGAGATATTTTAGTCCTGACTCGGGTGTATTGTTTTCATTATTCTCGGGTTAGCCTGGGTTGTTTCAATTTAGCAAAGATCTCGTTAGGAAGATAAAGACAGAGATTGACAAGCAACATTGTTTAGTATTATTCTATTGCAATTATTTGGTATGTTGATAATTATTTAACTCTGATACTGAAATGTATATTGTAAGTTGATAAAATTCTTATCATATTTTATCCACCCATTATGAGATTTTTTTTGTTTATTTCTCTTCATTTTTATTTCTGAATTGAATCCGCGTTAACAATTCATTATTTTGAATGATTTGGTTTGACATGTGTGGTTTATTATCGACATAAAATCAGTTAAAAACGGCAGGTCGTACAGTTGATATTAGAGCTTTGGTTGAAAGAATACCAAAGCCTGTTTGGGTAACTCATTAAGAGATAAGGTACTAGAATTCCATTTATGAGTATGAGTGTATGTATGTATAGATATATACACACACACGAGCGTGTATTTACAGTGTTATAAAATGTTTTATATTGTGTTAGTTTGTTATGTAGATTATTTATAAATTCTTCTCGATACATGGTGACATCATGAAATCGATAAGGATTTTTAAATTCTTAATAAGGTAGACCGACAATGTATTATTTCGAAGGGAGTAAATGAAATAATTTTACTCATGATATGTTATATATAAGAATGGTTTTATAATTAATATAATTATACAGAAAATGATTGTTGTTAGGAAATAGTAATAACCTAATTTGTTGATTAGTTATGCTCAGCATGTATAACATTAACCAGCAAGGGTAATTAAAAGGTGTTTAACCAAATTATAAGTAATTTTTCTCATAAACATAAGTAAATTTTGTTGTATCAAGTGGGTTATCCCTCTTGAATTTTTCCTTAAGTGAATAAGTTGGCTTTATAATTCATAGGTATACTTAGGTTTAAATAAAAATATAGTTGGAAAAAATAAAAGTATAAATTATAGACTTAAGGAATTTTTTTATAGAAATTTAGCTATAAGAATGTTCATATAACACTGGTAACCATTGCTTAGAACATTAATTATTGGTTTTAAGATGGTAATATTTTAAAAAGGTACTTACGAAAACATTCAGTTAATTAGGAAATTTGAACATGTTATATTAAAGAAACTAATATGAATATGATTTATAAAATGACAATAAGGAAAAGAAATTTATTTTAAAGGAAATATAGTTGAAAAAAGATAAATAACTTTGTTTTTTGTAAAATTAATATAAGGGAGACTATTAGTAAATGATGTTATTAAAGCTTTAAGAAAGATGTTTATATTGGAAAATAAATATAAGGATTTAGTTTTATGATTTATTAAATTAATTGGTTTTCCTCAAGAAAGTAAAATATGAAATATTTGTAAAGATAATGGACATTAATGTTATACATATACCATGAAATTAACATTATAAATATACTAATATCAATTTAGACATAATATTAGTGTGTACCAAAGTCAACCGATTTAAAGGATACAACTAGAAATCTAAATTTGTGAAATTTAAGTAAGTTTGAAATTATGGTCCATGTAAGTACTGGATTTGGTGTAGGACTTGTATAAATAAATTTGGTAAAATATGTTGTTATTAAATTGAACTTAAATTAGGTGATTTTGAAATTTACTTTGAATGATTCTTGTGTAAATGGTAGTAAACAGAAATACTAAAGATAATGATTTGTGATATATATATATATTCATCTTATGAAGTGAAATGGATTTTATAAGTATAATTTGACATACATTAACTTTAGGCATGTTCGCAAAGCAAATAAAATTGGTTATTGTTCATTTGAATTTGATTATTAGTTATTTTGAAATAATTCCGAACTTAGAAGTTTGGAATAAATATTAACAATAAATTGAAACTTTGGTAACATTAAAGCATAGTAAAGAATTGGTATGAATCTAATTTAATGAGATTAATCTGAATATAAACTAAATTAGTATGTTAATTTGTAAATGGGAACTTAATTAGTATATTATTAATAATGATAAGATTTGAAGCTTACAAAAATAAAATTTAAGTTTAAAGCTTTATAATAATCAAGGCATTGAGTTAAGAATTAAGCAAATGGTAGTTTAAGTGAAATACAAATACATGTAAAGAACCCGCATACAACATATGTTTTGAAAATTTTATTTACGTGATTTTCCATTTCAATTATAAGAGTTATATTTTAATAAGTGATAGGAGTCAAAATATGATAAAGTAAATGAGTGGGCAGAGTTATATATACAATCTTTCATATTTGAAATTTTATAACAAATAAATGATCTGAAATATATTAACTATACCATTTTGGAATTTTATTGTAACAATAGGATTTCAAGCATCGAAGTATTTAATTTATTTAAATATGAAAGTGATTATTTTAGAAGTTGAATAACCTGAATTCAGAATATTTAAGATATTTATTATAACTGAATGGTGAAATAGTAATTTGAATATAGGAATTACTTAAACAAGTGAATATGAAATTTAGTATGAAAATAAATAAATTTCAAAGCTTATGTTAAATTATATTTGAATAGAAACGATAACGATAAACTATAATTGTCAAACTAAAGTGTTTGGAAATCATTAATAACTAACTTGATTTTATTATCGTAAGAAAATACCCTTTTGAAAACAATCTGAGAATTCGATGAAACCAATTTCATCGGGTTTGGAATATAGAATTGTTGTATGATATCAAATTTCATAGCGATCAAGACTTCAGTGTGGTCGTGCTAGATATGGAAGTTGTTGTTGACTCGCTTCAACACCGCATCATGGCCAAGCCCACGATCTTCACTACTCTCGGATCGACTACTACGTGTCCATGCCGAGCCGAATTTGAATTTCTTCTATAAACTACCCCCTAAAGCAACAGAAAAAGAACTTTTGGGTTCTCTTACGTATTTTACTTTCTGCAAACACATTGTACTTGAGAATTTATCATCTCAAAGCATTGTAATCCTAATTTCTTGTAATATTCAGAGAAGTTATAAAATATATGAGTAGTTATAAAGTGGACGTATGCATTCCATAGAGAACCACTATAAATTACTTGTGTGTGCTCTTTCCTCAATTTAATTTGCATTTTCTTCACTCTTAATCTCTTCATCACAACCTTTGAGTATTTGTACCATTTTTGGTGTAAACTTTTTTGTGCTTTCACTGAGAACTCTGAACTCTCAGCATTTAGGATTTTTAACCTGCTATTTTGGATCACTAAGTCCGAAGAGAAAATCCTTCATTCCTTCAATCTCAATGAAAATAGTGTCTACAAGAAACTCCACCTACTCCAGGCCATCCATCGATCGTTCCCATAATGAAGCTAACCAATCCACCCTTGCTTCATAATCCGGTTCAACTATGCCGAACCGGACCAGAAATATTTGTGCTGCTACATCCTCCCCATCTAATCAAGCTCTAGACTCTGCGTTCGTCACCTGTAACGATTTCATAGAACTCATAGTGAAGTTAAATGAGTTGGATAATGCGTTAAACGATCAGATGTGCAAGAATAGAGCTTTAAAGCAGGATATGAGCATAATGACAACTCAATGGGACAACCTTAGGAACCAGAGAGCTCCCACACCACCACGCAACTAGACGGAAGCCCCATCTTCATCGAGAAGGAGAAGAGAAGCAGTGCGACAACATCAGTTCCCCAGACCTCAAAATATTCAAGAACTTCGATTCGGTGATGTCCTTGCTCGACATGTCGATCCGGACCTGCTCGACATGATGATCCGGGCCGGATCGACAATGTCAAACCAGATAATGTCAAACTAGAATCTCACTTGCCGAACCAGATTCTTCCCCATAGATATTGTGCTTCTCGCGGAACCTCTTGCTGTAACACCTCGTAAAATAAACCTAAATGGATGTAAAGTAATTTAATTTAAAATAAATAATAATAGTCAGTAACAAGTCAATGGGTTGAAAAATGAAATTTTGGATAATTAGGAATTAGGTCATGAACGTCATGTTATTGCGTACGAGGTGAGATTCTAATTTATTTTCATATTTTATTTACTGAAAGCGGAGTCTGTATGTAAAAGATATAAATAAAACAAGTTGTTCGTAAATATTAATGTTCAAGGTTTAAAATTCAAATAGATTATATATAAAACTGGAATATATTTAATTATAAATTGGTGTGAAAGAATATTACAAGTGAATTTGAAATTGTGTGTATATATTCATATACAATAGGGGATATGGATAATTAATCTAAGGAAATAAATATTCAGAATTTATAATAAAACATTGTTTTAGGAGAATTAAATTCTCCCAATCGACCCCGGAAGGGGGGTCACCCGCCCTTATAGGAAGTGGGTCGACCTGGGAGTCGATCGCCCTCCTCTAGAGGGAGTCAGCCCTACTCTTAGGTGTAGAGGTGGGGGATGAGTGTTTTGTTAGGGAGATTTATACAAAATGCATTAGTTGGACTGTCCAGATTTAATCTAAATAACCTAACGGTCTATACTTACACTTGCAACTATAAAAAGAGCTCCCTAGCAACACTCAAAACCCTAATCTTATTCCTCTCTATGCCTTAATTCTGCCTTTCTACCATTACCAATTCCACGGAAAGGTTAGGATCTCTTCTACCTCTCTTATCTTCATTTTAACTTCTCTAATCTAAGTTCTTTATAGATCTAGGATTCTGGAATTCGATTTATATATATATGAGATTCTAATTCTTTTGTGTGTGTGTGTGTGTGTGTGTGTATTATAGAAGGATTAAAGCACAGTTTCATAGGCTAAACCCAGATTCAATTCAACAACAAATTCTACTATTTTTTAAATCTCAAATCAATGTTAGTGGAAATCATTTAAATTTGCTATTACTATGATTTGATAGTGTAAATGATTATTGTGCCTAAGAAGATTTGGATTTATACAAAAATAAAATAATATTAAATCCCTTAAATCTTCCATTATTTATGTTTGTACGTAGAGATGGTCAATCAGTTATAGTTGGGTTTGGATTATTGATGTAATTAAGAAAAGGCATTTGGGTGTCGGTGTGATTCTTGAATACGGTCTACTTCCCTTATTGTAAATCTGTAAATTCATATATACGTATATTTTGGTTGCAAAAGCTTAAGGACTTAAATATTGAAATTTGAATAGTTTTAAACATCTATTCTAAAATAGATCATTTGAAAGTATTACTTGCAAATTATTAAAATATTAAGGTTTTTTACACGAAATTTTCATAAAAAGTGGATTAGTACCAAAAAGAGGATTTTACTTATGTATGTAGGAATATTACACCTTCACTCTTTTATGTTATTAAAGTAATCATTCAAGCCTTGGTTACAAGTTATATGTAGATATTGTTATTTCCATTTTTATCATTTATTGTGAGTATGCATGATGGGCTATGTTAATTGATAGAGAATTTAACTTGTATACCTTCATAGTGATTGTTAGGATTGACATTCCACACATGGTTAGGTCAGTATTCTCGTTCGCAAAATTTACACCTATTTATATATATATAGCGTAATAAAATGTAATAATAATAATGTGTATTAAGTGCGTAATAAATGCATCTAAACTAGGAAATAGAATTTGAATGTCTCAATAGGAATTTGTATGCATGTGTGTGAGTTAATGGCTTTAATTATAATTAATGACACATAAACATAAGCTAAACCATTACTTGTAGTAGAAGCTTGCCCGGAACCGACCGACATATCCAGCATCTACAAGTAAGATAGGTTAACGTGAGAGGTCTAGGCGTCATGGGCCATTATAATTAGTACACTTAGATGCGAGGTTAAGCCCAGCTTGTAGTAGAAGCTTTCCTGGAACTTCTCGGAAAATCCAGCATCTACAAGTGGACATCTTAATATGAGATATCTAGTGTGTGTATTTGTGTGTGAAGTAGGCCTGGCTTGGGAAAGGTATGTATAGTGTGCGTGCGTGTGTGGTTGTATGTGTGTATATATATATATATATATATATATATATATATATATATATATATATATATTTGTGTGTGAAGTAGGCCTGCCTTGGGAAAGGTATTCAGTGGCTGACCTGCCTCTTGTTGGGTATTAAGTGGTTAGGACTAGGTCCATTCCTAATGTTCACTCCTTGGTTACCCAAGTTATGGGACCCTCCCTTTGAGGTTTTAAGTGGTCTTTGAGTCCACCTTTCTCTTATATAAGGTATCAAACAATCTTATTAGACGATAGCGTATGAGTAAGGTAGTTCTCTAAGTAATATGTGCTTCTTATCTAGGTGCTTGGTGAGGCTGACCTAGGGACAATTATAAAAAGGCCTAAAAGAAACATTGTCTAAGGGAAGTAATAAGCGGCTAGGAGTGCACCCGTAGGGACAACTAGATAGTAACAAGATGGTCCGTCGGGAGGGTCTTAAATGAAGTTGTGTTCCTACCTAAACCTGGTATTAAGTGGTCATTACTATTTCTCGACCTACAAGGAGAGAGAGAGAGAGTGTGTGTGTGTGTATATGTATATATACATACATACATACATATATATATATATATATTGTAACGTTGACGTTAGGACAAGGTCTTAAGTGGTTAGGGGTCCGCCACGGGTATTAATTAGTGTAAGGATGTCCACCCTTAATAAGTTAGGTAATGGCCCTAAGTGACTAGGTATTGCCCGCCTCGTGAGGTATTAAATGATTGCAAGGATGTCCGCCCTTAGATTTACTTGTGGCGTATTAAGTGACTGTAGGGATGTCCTCCCTAGGTTAACATACAGGCCTTAAGTGACTGTGAGGATGCCTTTCTCATATGTTTAGTTATGTATGTTTGTTGCGTAGACATAACATAAAGAGTTTACACTTCCAAATATAAGAAAACTTATATGTTTTTCATTCACCAAAACTTTTATATTGTGACCTCCCTCCTTTTAACACAAACAGGTTAGTAGGTAAGGACCCTGGATTAGTGATGATTAGTGATAGCTTGGGGGTGGATCCTTTCAATAGAGATTTAGCTATTTTTGGAAGTAGTACTAATATTATTGTTATTATCATGTATATGGAGTAATTATTAATGTATGTGTTATCTCTTGAGACTTGTTGTGTTTGACATTTTTTATCTTATCTATAGTACATCTATTTATGAGATATTATATTTTATTCCTTCCGCTGTGTGAGATTCTGATTTCGTTTAGATTGCTCTATGATATCTGTTCTAGCATTTCCTTATAAGAAACAACGATTCGTTTAGAATGGCTCTAAGTTGGGCCTTTTCTGGGTCGGAATTTAGGCACATTTCAGGTAGGTTGTTACATTTGGTATTAGAGCGTAGGTTACTCGGTTTTGGGGAGATATACGTAAGAGAGACGTATTAGTTATTTGTAAAGGTTTTCAAAACTATATATAAATATATATACTATACCCCAAAAAACATTTGCAATTATACCAAGCAACCTTATCTTTCTTCCATTTTGGGCCTTGATATTATCTTAAGAAGTCCACTGAAGGGTTTTTCCTTTTTCAAATAGTAGAAATGGCAATAATTAACTAACCCGAGCAGGGGAACTCAGCAAGGCCTACTTGCCTGAATGGTTCCAGTGGTACTTTAGGACCGTGGAATAGATCCCTATTGCCAATTCTTCCCCAGTGGAACGGTAGCTCCGCCCCTTGAAGGGGCTCTCAACTTTCCTCGTCTTTGCAAAGATTTCGTGAACTTAGGAGGCAAACCAATTTTGGGAGCTGAGAGATTCCTTGTAGCTAAAGCATGGATAAACGAGTGTGAACGAATCTTAAAGGCTACCAGATGGAATGACCAGCTTAAGCGTAGGGTAGTGGCTTGACACCTGAAGGAAGAGAGGCCCTAGAGTGGTGGAATGTAATTTTGGAAGAAAATATAGGTAGGGTGTTTACTTGGGCAGAGTTTAGACCCTCTTTAAGACTAAGTTCTTACCTAATGTTGAGATGATCCTATAGATGGAAAATTTCATTCATTTGAAGCAAGGGGAGTTAAGACTGAGAGAGTATGTAGTAAGATTTATAAAATTATCCAAGTTTGGGAGAGTGATGGTGGACACCCTTATAAAAAGGTATTAGGCGATCATAGTAGCCCACCTCCCATAAGTGGAAGCATTATAGGCTAATTGGGTACGAGCTTGTTAATCTTTAGTTCGCTTCCTTGGGTCTTAAGTGACTAGGTCGAGAAGTCCGCCTAGGAATAGGTCCTCTAGTTGGGGGTCTTAAATGGTGTATGAATCCTACCTAAACCTGGAGTTAAAAATGTCTAGTATGGTCATTCCATAGGGTTACCTATCCTACGGGAAGTATTAAGAGTCTAGGAGATTATCTAATAAGGCTAGCTAATAGTATCAAATTGGGAGCTTCCAGAAAATACACCCGAAGGGTTCGGGTTGATATCAGATGCTAAATTAGTTGAAGATATGGCAACATTCCATTGTTCATCAGCTCGCACCCCAGCAAGTAATGAACTGACAGGCGAAGAACCAACAACGTTGAGACCAGATAACAGCGTCGTAGGTACAGATGAGGCGAGTTCATTTGCAAACTCAAAAAGTGGGCCTCTAGTTGAAGCAAAAGCGATCCGGTCAGGAATGACAATGATACAAAAAGTGCTTCCAGATCTAGTGATGCTTTTAGCAAAGCGTGGTTTTGATTTTTTTTATTTTTATGCATAGTAAGGACTAGGGGAAAGGAAAAGGGGCGAGCTAGAAGAAGCGGTAAGTAAGAGAGTTAATAAATAAGGGGACATGCGGGTGGTGGAAGAGAAGGAAGATGGTAGAAAATATTGCAGAAGATGACACCATTGTTAATCTCATATCGTTTTACTTTTTATTAGTGTTTAAAAATATTTTATATTATATCATTTGATTTTTAAACTTTGAATTTTGGTTTCAGATCAATACGAATTGCTAATGTTATTGATAGGAATTCTGAAACACTTGAATAAGTCCAAACGACACAACATCATTTTAAAATTTTGGTAAATGAAATAATTTTACCAAGATTATATATTTTTTATACATAAAGGAAATTTTCCATAAAATAAGTATGGTTTATATAAATCCAAATTCCGATAGACCTGCATGAAATGTTATTTGTGGATCTGAATAGGGAATCAAACATGGAGAATTTAGATAAAAGGATCTGAATTAGACACAGAGATTTGAGAGCGTTAATTGAAGATAAGTGAGAATATTGTGAAAACCTGCCTTTTTAAACGACGGTCAACAATAAACCACACATGTCAGACCTAGACGGTTCAAAATGATGAAAAGTTAATGAGGTTTTAATATAAAAGATAAAAGAGAAGAAAAGGAAAAAGAGCTCAGTATCTCACATCGAAAGGAAAAATATAATAAGAACATAATTAAACTATTTATCAATTTACAATATACATTTTCGAATATTAGAGTTGAACAATCACAACATACCAATAATTGTAGCAGAATACTACTAATAAATACACCTGTCAAGCTTCATCTTCATAACGAGATCTTCGCCAAACTGGTAACCGGAGCATAATGAAAAAATACGCTCGAGTCAGGACTAAAGTATCTCATGTAATTCAAATTAAACAAATGAAATAAGAGAGTAGTAGCATCAAATTTGTTTCTAGGATTTTCCATCTCCTATTAGTGTATTACATGAGTGCAATAACTTAAGAGATGTTACAGGAATTTCCATCTCCAAAGGATCCGTTAAACTAGATATTATATAATATAATATGTGATTATAATACTATCTGTTCAGTAAAGTAAAGTATTAAAATTGCATAAGTGGAATCACCAATTTTACCCTTACGCCATTTATAATAGGTAAAATATACAGATACCATAAAGTCCACCGTCAACTAGTGGCTATCAGAGGGCACTCCATGGGTATGGTACAAATCAAAATCGTAGTGGGCGCGATCAGGATAATATGCGAAGGCACGCGAGGCAATACCTAGGGTGGGAATCTACCAGTTACACTCCCAGATTGATGGTAATGCATAACCACGACTACTGCCCATCGCGAACAACACTCCCCAAATAATAAATACGCATCAAATAATATCAAATGGAGGAACTATAATAATCAAGGAAGAAGTGTTCTCGATAGACAAAGCTAACCCACTTGGTCACAGTATATCTCTTGTTTTAATCATTTTAATTATGACCCAAAGATCAAGAATATCAATCATAGTTCTCTTACTTCATTCCAGTAGTGTTCGCCACCATCCTATTTCATTCTGGATTCATCCACTACATACACAGTTGTTAAAGTGGTTCTCAGTATTGGCAAAGGGTATGACAATGTCCATTCCTGTCCTCTTTAACAACCAAACATTTACATTTTTCACATGGTGTTCATTTATATTTGAAATCATATTTCAGTGTCATAAATCAATTTAGTTCATTTTGATTCATTATCATATCTCAAATCAGTCCAATATCTTGTTCATTTTTAGTTTTTAAAATCTCGTATTTGAAAATGGTTCATTGTCACAAGTTCAGGATTGATTTCAAAAATCATTATTAAATAAATTTTTATATTTAAACAATTTGGACTTGAACAATTAGGATTGGAAATAGACTTTTATTTTAAACTAGTTAAATTTAATATATGATAATTTAACTAAAATAATTGTTAAGTACAGAAAAGTTAAATTTAATATATAATTGCTTAATTTAAATTAGTTGTAAAATAGTTAAATTTTATATAAGTAATTTGATTTACAATAACTAGTAATAAATATAAAATTATTTTATAAAAATAGTTATAACATACTAGTTAAATTAATATAAAATAGTTTAAATAAAATAATTTTATTAGTTTAATCAATACAAATAGTTTTTTAAAATAGTTTTAAACAAAATATTTAAATTAATATAAATTGTTTAAATAAAATAGTTATAATATATACAATAGTTAAGTTTAATATATAGAATAGTGGCTTTGCCAAAAAAAATAGAATAGATTAATATAGAAATATTTCATTAGACCATAGTGTCCATATTTAATTTCTACCCTATGGCCAAGTGATCATTTAATTTAAATTTAAATTTCACAAGGATATGTCATCTCGACTCATACTGGATGTCATAGGTATAAATCATTTCAACCCATTTCTTAATTCAAGTATTCGATGTCCAAGTATTCAAATTTCCAGTTTATCCTATTTCAATGACATATAGGATGATATATATATATATGTATGTATGTATGTATATATCATAATCAATAACTATAAGTAATAACATCCAATCATCATCATGACACAAACAAACATAACATATATTCATCATCCCACTAATCAATGTGCGTCACACTAGAATCAGTTATCAAATATCAATGTTAAACTAGCAATTTAACTTTAGTATTAAAATAAATATCAATTCAGATAAATGACAATTTACGAACAATTCTAATTTAATCAATGTAAATATACATCCAATTTGTAAACAATCAACTAAACAATAATTTCCCTATATATATATATCAATTAATAATATATATAACTTAATTTCCTCAAAAATGGCGAACGTTGTTCCGCTAGAATTATCTTCTAATTTGGATCAAAAACAAAAATCGGTAAATAAGGAGAATCCTAAATCAGATCTGATGAAATTAATGAAGCTGATACAACGATTGAGGAGGATCTCGTCCCTCTTCATTTTGTTCAGCCTTCGAAGTCTTTTGTTTTTCTTTCGGAGGATATTATCAAAGCATCGGCAGATTCATGGAGAAATACAATTACTATACATCTAGTGGATTTCAGGCTTCCGATGGTTAAGCTGAAGGAGTTTATACACAAGGTGTGGAAACCTAAAGGAAGTTTTCGTGTTCATATCGCTCCGAGATTTTTCTATACTGTTCAGTTGAGGAGGTATTTGATTATATGTTTGTTATGAAACCTTCGACTTATTCGTATTTTGGTAGATCAATGATGGTAAACAAATGGTTTCCTGGATATGATTTTGGTAAATTTAGTGCAAAAAATGTTCAGATCTGGATAAAGTTGCATAATCTAGAAATGGAGATATGGACGACTAAGGCGTTTTCTATCATTTCAAGTTATATTGGGGATCCTATTCGTGTTGATAAGAATACAGCTAGTGAGAGAGTAACAAAGTTTACAAGAGTTTTATAAGGAATTGATGTTGATTCGAAACTGGTTGATAAAATTCCTGTTAAGATGTTTAACGGTATGCAGAAGGAAGTAGTTGTAGAGTATGAATATGTGCCTTATAAATGTGAGAT
>JASFAX010004467.1:0-39280 GCA_030737875.1 Allium sativum
AATGGGCCGGCGAGGGTAGCCACCGGTGGCGACGTCGACAATCGCCTGAGCGCGATTTGTGGATCTTCGGTTTTTTTCTTTTTGAAAAATGTTGACTGAGTAATGAGAGAGAAAGGAAAGGAGAATATAATATATATATATATATTATAATTTAATTTCAAAAAAAGTAACTTTTTCATTCGAACTCGAAACGAGACCCAACGACTGTCGTCCCTAGATAATTACCCCCATTCCGAACACAATGGGATATGTATCGCAAGCTGATTTGATAGTTTCGATCAGTTTCCATTGAATTTACAATTAAATCGCTATATTGAATTTTAAACGTACATTTCAATTTATCGGGGTCACATACTAACCCAAAAAATTCCAGAAAAATATTTTCTAGCTTCGTATTGACGATACGGTCCTAACAAAACTAGTTTCGTCGAATTCTGAGACCGTTGGAAAAATGGCCATTTTCCAGTCGATTAAAATCAACTTAAACTGGTCAAACGCGTTTTCCTTTGCCACGCTCACACATTGATTCGAAAAATTATGAAATTTGGAATCTAGCAAAAATTTAACATCACGGACCCAACAAAAGTGGTTTCGTCGAAATCCGAGGTCATTTGCAAAATTCCCATTTTTAAGGGCCTGAATTCTATAGCGACTATTCAGAATTTTCAACTGGACATATCTTTTGATTCCCGCTATGAAATCTCGATTCTTCGGATTCGTTGGAAAGATACTATCAAATAGATCCTATGATTTCTGGTTTCACTAAAATCCGGATTGTTTTGCACCCGGTGCATTCAATTGATGTTTGAAATAGAATTATCGAACTACCACACCATTTTCAATTCCTTTTATAAATATATATAATTATTTATATTCTAACGACGACGTATATAATATATACGTTCTAAATATATTAAAAATAAATTTTCTCGTCGATATTATTTAAAATAATTCATTTTAAATATTCAAAATTCGCTAAAATTGCCAAAATAAAAATTTGAAACTGGCCCAGATGTGAAAACCCGCAACTTCCCCGTAAAGGAAAGCGTCGGATAGTTCGAGAACAAACCACAGCAGAACACATACAGAAGAACATTTCATTGTATATTACAACAATGCATCAGATTACAAGAATATACAGAGTATAAATGAATATTACACAGAAATATCAGAGATTTAAATTACATTTAAATACATCGCAGCGGAAAATAATACAATACACAACTAGAAAGAGATATACGGATACAAAGCTTTCCGGATATCGTTCCAGCTATAAACCAGGATCCTGTGAATATAAATCTGTAAAACCAAAACTACTAGCTGCCCGTGTCAAAATAAGGGCACCCAGAGTTTAGGTTAAAACAATAAACTCCAGGTCAGTCATGGGACTGGTGTGAGAACTAAAACAGTTATTAATCTTTATTTTAAATCATTAGGTAAATCAAGGGACCACGCCGTATAACACGGAACGGGTTTCCCCCCAAGAATACCAGTGCATAAAACAAACAGCGCAATGCTAAATAAAGAAAAATGAAGCTATTATAAGACCCAGGTCCCATCACACAATGCAACGCAGTCGAGGATAGGGTTTTCCCTTATAACAGCCAAAGAATGCTTGATACGTTTTAAAACAAGTCATTTGATACTATTATAAGTGCATAGTGTATAAAGCACTTCAAATCATAAGTATCAATCATAGGCGGCATGAATGGCCCATAACACTATGTCGCCATATATAAGTTTACAATCAAAACCGCAAATGTCGTATTGGAAGTTGGGTTATCATTTATGGTATGAACCGAGGCTAGGGGCAAGATCCTCAACCGATTCGAGACAATCTAGCCCATGTCTCCGGCAAGCGCGCAGGCAAGCCTTGGATCGTCAGGGCCGGTCCACCGATGTGGATTATTATGCCTGAACACTACGTTCCTCCGCCCTTTGGGGCGTAAGCCTGGCCCGTCAGCCGACCAGAAGCATCGGCCGAAACCGATATCACGAGGCGCCTCGCTTTTCAGCAAGTATAATAAGTAACATCCACATGAGTCAAACTCGTCAGCCAGTTCAAGCACTGACGCCACTCATAACTAGAAAGAAACGTAGGTCCTCCCTGATGTCCGTCTCCCGTTTTTGATTCATACCGGGTGTGATACTCGCGAATCAACGTTACACAATGCTACGCCACAAAGGCCGTGCTTCGATCATCAAACACAAGACTTTGCTTTTCAACAGAAGCCTTGATCATTTGCCTCTTAGCATGCCACACAGGCAATTCACTCCATGCGATTGATATCCATCAATATATAACCCCTGAGCTCGTACGTCTCAGAGAAGGGCGTTAAGCAAGAGAATAAATTCTCCGCCGCCAAACAGATATATATTTAATAGAGATCAATCGCACGGACTAAAATCCAATGTCAGACACACAGTCCATTTACAAGTCCGTTCTGGGTCTGAACGAAACCGGAGGCACCTAGTACCCCGCATGTCCATCGATCTCCAAGTACGTCTGGACGATCACTAACTGTTTCCATCTTCTTGGGTGTACAGCCCAATCAAGATCATCAGCAATCACCCAAACGACGTGAAGACCTCCGGTCTTCGACCATCGTCTTCATCTTCGACTTATCGTCGTGTCAGTTATTCAGAATGGGATAAACCCGGTCTTTCCGAATAACTCGCGTATATTTTAAATAAGTGTTACACAAACACAACATACGCCTCATTCCAATTCATCAGTCACTAACCGTAAATTAATCAAGAGAATAATTCCCCAAATATTAACCCCGAAGGCCGAAACCAACATCAGATCAATATCCAGAAAACCATTCTGCTTAGCTAACCGACAGTTAGTTTCTAAATTTCACATTCATAGGGAAAGGTTCCCATTAATCTTATCAAAGATAAATTCTTGAATTTATTCTTTAATCTACTTTTGAATTTCGATTCAACTAGCCGGGATTAACGAAACTTACCGAAGTAATCATTTGTTTTAATTTCCCAATCCCAACCTATTTATCCCATGAAGTAAAACTGGTAATACTTCATATCTAACACCACAGTGTTATCGGTAAATTCAATTACCATTTCCCGTTCAAATCTAATTAAAGATTTAACTATCGCCTGGAGCAAAACTGGTGATACTCCATTCTCGATTATTTCAATCTAATTAAAGATTCATTAAAACTCCACTTAGTTTTAATCGTTAACTGGGTTAAAGAATCAGTGTCATTTAAAACACGGTTCACGATAAACCCAAAATCACATTCATTAATTATCGGGTTAAAGAACAAGTGTTATTTAAAACACTGTTCACGATAAACCCAAAAATCAATATCAATTCAATTTCAATTAAATATTATTTAATTGGTACACTTCATTAAATCTAAATAAAAAGATTTAATCTTTTCTCAACTGGGTTTAAGAACGGTGTTAGTGAAGACACCATTCACGACAAACCCAAATCAAATTTGATATTCAATACAAGGCTCTGAATAGAAAATATATCGGCTTATATTCAATATCAAATTCTACGGCTAACAAATGTCGTATTGGAAATAACAATATAAATATATATCTTTCAAATTTCCGTAACAACATCTGTATAATCACGAATTCCAACATCGAAATATTCCGAAGACAATTTCGATTCAAATCCACTCCAATGCAATCATTGGAAATTCTGGTTATTTTTAAAACCCTTTCGAATTCAATTTATTTATTTAAAAATAAATAGAATTATATTTCTAGTTCAAAACTAGTTCATTTCGATAAAAAATCTATTTTTATCTTTTCAAATATGGAGTTTTTCATCCCAATCCTTTCTAAATCATTTCTTATGATTTTACACAAATTATTACTATTTTTAATAATTTTATCAAGACCCGTACAGTCGATTTCCAACAATGGCCATCGAACTGCACTTACAGCGACCTTTTTCGAATTTGATTTGGACGTATCTCCAAATCCAACCGTTAGATTTTGAATTTCGAATATTCGTTAGATAGCTCTTTTCGATACGAACCCAAGGGTTCCGGTTTTAGGAGAATCCGACGGTCGGATCTCCCGTAATGTTCGTTTGAAATAAATGGTCGAAATTCACGAACTACCGCGGCGCGGCGCGTTCTATTCAAGCCATTATATTATATATATAATATATATAATATATATTTCGTCGATTTCTATTTAAAACGAATTATATAAACAGTTTTAAATTCGTTTCAAAAGCAATTTCAACTTCCATTTCAATTCAAATCAAAATTGAATTCATCTTTATAAATTCGTTTTAAAATTCATTTCTATTCAATTCAAATTTCAATTCAATTCGAATTCATTTCAATTCGCTTTCAATTCAATTTGAATTAGTTTTCAATTCATTTCGAAATCGTTTTCAATTCAATTCATTTCGAAATCGTTATATATTCAATTCATTTCGAAATCGTTATATATTCAATTCATTTCGAAATCGTTATATATTCAATTCATTTCGAAATCATTATATATTCAATTCATTTCGAAATCGTTATATATTCAATTCATTTCGAAATCGTTATATATTCAATTCATTTCGAAATCGTTATATGTTCAATTCATTTCGAAATCGTTATATGTTCAATTCATTTCGAAATCGTTATATGTTCAATTCATTTCGAAATCGTTATATGTTCAATTCATTTCGAAATCGTTATATATTCAATTCATTTCAAAATCGTTATATATTCAATTCATTTCAAAATGAATAAAATCGATATAAATATCGTTTACGTCAAAATGGCGTCAATCTAATCAACACGGATTCATAAATTTCTATTTCAAATATTTTATTTCAAATATTTCTTTTTCAAAATAGTTGTTATTATCAAAATATTTCGTTCAACACATGACCAATCTCAAAGGACGAGTACTGTCAACACATGAACCGTTATTTTATATTGATAAAGATGTAAATTTTATTATCAAAATATTTCGTTCAACACATGACCAATCTCAATGGATGAGTACTGTCAACACATGAACCGTTATTTTATAATATTCTTTATTTTCTAAATTGGAATGAGGCCCAATCAATCACCATATAATGTTAATTATATGGATTTTCATACAATACATGTATATAATAGCATTGAAAAATAATCAACCATCAACCAAAGTGCACTACACTGTATAAGCATCAAATATAGACATTTAACGCTTATAGCAGCTTGTCAATCAATCGATCGACATATTTAATCAATCAGGATGAGTGAACTTCAAGTTTCATCCCAACACCCGTGTGGGGTTTCAAACAATCAAACAAATATTTTATTCGTGCAGTTGGGCGATGTGTAAAATTTATCGTCCCAATCAATGTCGTTCAAATAGGTGTACATAAACAAACCGTCTGGTTTGTAAATGAATATTTATTTATTCACATTCACGTTAAAAATTATATTTTTAACGATAAAACATTTTATTCCAACATATGAATTTCTATTAAGTTCATTCTTTAAATAAAATGATATTTTTATTTTTCTAACACATTTTAGAAAATTTCGGCGGCATAACGGCACGATACTAGAAACGGGACGAGGCCTAACCTTATCCCCGGTCTAGTGAAGGCCCACGCCATTCACACATCAATCAAATTCACCAAACAACCAAATTCCAATTAAATCATATAATTAATCTATGCAACCAAACAAACAAGTCCATGGTCTGTGGACGATTGTGTCGGGTGCTACTAAGCACCGTCTGCATCCTAGTATATATATATAACTAGAAAATGAAATTGAAAGGTGAGAAATTCTCACAAATAGCTATCCTAGCTCCACGGCACTTCTTTTTCAGAATTCTTCGTCGGTTCGCCTTTTTGTCATCTTCGTTGACCGTAGCCACTACATATGTAAAAAATCGAATTTTTACTTCAAAGTTCAATATATAAAAATCGAATTTTTACTTCAAAGTTCAATATATAAAAATCGAATTTTTACTTCAAAGTTCAATATATAAAAATCGAATTTTTACTTCAAAGTTCAATATATAAAAATTGAATTTTTACTTCAAAGTTCAATATATAAAAATCAAATTTTTATTTCGAAGTTCAATATATAAAAACCATATTTTTATTTCCCTCTTCATGTATATAAAAAAAAATCGTATCTTTACGTATATAAAAATCTAAACTTCATGTTATATAAAAATATAAGCTTTCAAACTTTTCAAACAATAAAGATCCATTCTTTATATGCCATTCTAATAAACAAAAATCCAATTTATTTATGCTATACTTATATATAAAATTCTACTTTTTATATGCTATAAAATTTATAAAAATCTGTTTTCAGTTTTAACAAAAATCAGTTTCAGTTTAATCAAAAAATCAGTTTTCAGTTTAATCAAAAATCAGTTTTCAGTTTTCAGTTTAATCAAAAATCAGTTTTCAGTTTTAACAAAAATCAGTTTCAGTTTAATCAAAAAAATCAGTTTTCAGTTTAATCAAAAATCAGTTTTCAGTTTAATCAAAAAAACCAGTTTTCAGTTTAATCAAAAATCAGTTTTAGTTTAATCAAAAATCAATTTTAGTTTTAACAAAAATAATGTATATTTTCATTTTTTTAAGACAATATTTAACCAAAGTAAACAATAATTGATAAAAGAAGGTATCAGCTCACTGTTTTAAGCTCTGGAACCCCGTTTTCCCATTGGAAACCCTTGACATCAGAAAGCCACCGCCGCTGCCAACACCCTTCACCGGAGCAAGATCGGAGGCCCCCACCTGGTGCGCCTACACGCCATCCCCCTCCTCCCTGAATGCCGATGAACTCGGTGGTCCATCACGTCCTGAAAACGGGTGCGAAGTCGCGGTCTTCAAACGGAGGAGGTAATCGGGTGGTTAGCTGCGAGAGGAGGAAGGCTGGAGGACGGCGGGTTAGGGCGCCGACGGAGGCGCTGCGCCTGGCGGAGGGGCGTCGATCGAGCAACGTTCTTCCCCCTTTTTTTTCTTTTTTTTTTATGATCTGAAAAGTGAAAAGGAGGAGAGAGAGTAGAGGGTAAGGGAAATATTATATATAATACTTATTTTATTTTAGTTTCAAAAAAGTTGACTTTCATACTAACTCGAAATCAAGTCCACCGACTGTCGTCCCTAGCGTTTTACCCCTATTCCGAACACAGTGGGACATGTTTCGTATGTTGATTCGATCGTTACAATCAATTTTCGTTAAATTTACATTTAAATCACTATATTGAATTTTAAACGTACATTTCAAATTACCGGGGTCACATACTAACTAGAAAAATTCCAGAAAAATATTTTCTAGCTTCGTATTGACGATACGGTCCTAACAAAACAAGTTTCGTCGAATTTTGAGACCGTTGGAAAAATGGCCAATTTCCAGTCGATTAAAATCAACTGAAACCGGTCAAATGCGTTTTCCTTCGCCACGCTCACATATTGATTCGAAAAATTATGAAATTTGGAATCTAGCAATAACTTTACATCACGGACCCAACAAAAGTGGTTTCGTCGAAATCCGAAGTCGTTTGCAAAATTTCCATTTTTAAGGGCCTGAATTCCATAGCGACTATTCAGAAATTTCAACTGGACATATCTTTTGGGTCCCGTTAGGAAATTTCGATTTTTCGGATTCGTTGGAAAGATATTATCAATTAGATCCCATTATCTTTGGTTTCACTTAAATCCGGATTGTTTTGCACCCGGTACATTCAATTGAAGTTTGAAATCGAATTATCGAACTACCGCGCCATTTTCAATTCTATTTATAATTATATATAAATATTTATATTCTAACGACGATGCGTATAAATATATACGTTCGAATTATATTCAAAATAAATTTTCGTCGATATTATTTAAAATAATTCATTTTAAATAATCAAAATTCGCTAAAATCGCCAAAATAAAAATTTCAAACTGGCTCGCATTTTACGGGTTGTTACACCAGATTTTCGGGTTGTTACATATAATCGATACAAATTTCTGTATCGGACAAGTAATATAAATGGAATAACGGAAAAGCCTTTTAAATTCCGTATTTAGTAACAGTTTTCTTTAAAAGAAGCCTACCTCAATTATTATCAAATCGAATGTCCATTCAATTCCAATTTAATATTTTAAATTGGACAAACTTGACTTTGGAAAATTTCTTTTTAAATCTTAGTAAAAAGATTAATAAATTCCAAATTATATTTTCACTGTTAATTACGTTGAGGAACAAATGTCATTTAAAACATAGTTCACAATAAACCCAATTCACATATCATTTTATTCCAATTACTAAATATAATTGGAACTCTAATAAGCTTAATTGAAAGACTTATTCTTTTCAAACGGGGTTTAAGAACAGTGTTTTTTAAGACAGCATCCATGACAACCCAAATCCAATCTTTTTATTTAATTCCAATTAAATATCAGTTAATTGGAAGACTTCATTAAATATTAATTTAAAAGATTTATTCTAATTAATAATTAGTTCGTTCCGATAAAAATATATTATTATCTTTCGTGTACATCCAAAAACGGATATAGGAATCATCTTTTTATTCTTCATTGAATATTATTTTAAAATATTTGTTATTTAAAAATATTCTTTATACAAAAATATTCTTTACATAAAAATATTATATATATTACAATGTTCTTTTTTAAATTATTCCTTACTTAAAAGATATTCTAAATCGGAATGCGACTCAATCAATAACCATATAATTTCAGTTATATGGATTTCATACATCGCATGTATATTACAATAATAATAAATAATCATTAAACCATCCACTCACATCTAGAGTGAAATTTATAACTGTGTGAGCAGTAAAATGAATAAATAACGCTGATCGCAGCCTACCAATCCATCGATTGACATTCAACTAAATATTGGGACTAGTGTATTTCAAATATCATCTAAATATCCATATGGGGTTTTCATCCAATAACAGTTCATCTAAATACATAATTGGTTAATGAATTTTAGCAAATTTTAATTCTTCTAACATGTTGATGATAATGAACAAAACATGTTATAATATTCCTAATGCCAAATAAATATGTATTTTACTCACATAATTTTCCCTACATAATTTCTAATGTCTAATAGAATGTAATTTATTTACAATAACATTATTGCTGATGACAAATGAAAAGATAATTTTTCATTTTCCTTTATTTGAATGTAAGTTTCTATTTTAAACTTTATCAAATAAAAATAAATATTTTATTTGTATTTAAATCATAACATATGAAATGCCTCTTTATTATGAACACAAATTCTAATGTAAAATTTGACAATACAAATGGAACTTGGATTTGCATACAAATTCTATTGTATAATTTTACAATAAAATGTCACTTTAATTTACATACAATTCTAATGTATGTTATGCAAATAAAAATGATTCTTATATTTGAATACAAATTCTAATGTATGTTATGCAAATAAAAATGATTCTTGTATTTGCATACAAATTCTAATGTATTTTATGCAAATAAAAATGATTCTTATATTTGAATATAAATTATATTTAAACAAAATTTATAAAAAGTGATACATCCATTTTGCTGACAAATCTATTTTATCACAATGAATATTTTTGTTGTAACACAAACCTATTTAACACAGATGCTATTTGCGTTTAACTATTTTATTTAAAAAAAATGTAATTTTTTTTAACCATCTTATTTTGAAAAAATGTACATTTTTGTTCCATCTAATATATTTTGACAAAAATGAGTATTTTATTTCAACTAAACTATTATGGAAAAAAATGAGTATTTTTGTTTCTCTCTTTTTAATTGACAAAAATGTTCATTTTTGTTTTACTCTTTTAATGAAATTTGTTATAAACCTTTTTAATGAACAAAGATGTTTCATTCTTTCTTAATGAACAAAAATGTATATTTTTGTTTAATCCTTTTTAATGAACAAGGATGTTTCATTCTTTCTTAATGAACAAAAATGTATATTTTTGTTTAATACCTTTTAATGAACAAGTATGTTTCATACTTTCTTAATAAACAAAAATGTATATTTTTGTTTAATCCTTTTTAATGAACAATGATGTTTCGTTCTTTCTTAATGAATAAAATTGTATATTTTTACAAAAATGTGTATTTTGTTCAACAATTCTAATTTGACAAAATGAACATTTTTTTTATTCTCTTGCATTACATTAAAAATGTGAATGTTTAATGCAGACATGTTTTTATTTTAAAACATGAACATTCATCTATTTTCTAACATTACATTAAAAATGTGAAATTTTAATGTAAACATGTTTTTATTTAAAACATGAACCTTTTTCTATTTCAACAAAACATATAAAATGAAAATTTTATTTTGTTGAAAATTCTATTTCAACAAAACATATAAAATGATAACTTTGTTTTGTCGACAATTCAACTTCGACAAAACACTAAAAATGATAATCTTGTTTTGTCGACAATTCTATTTCGACAAAATACTAAAAATGATAATCTTGTTTTGTCGATTTTAAAAAAACAAAAATGGCGTGATTATTTTGTCAGTTCTAATTTCAATAAAATGACGTGATTAATTAGTCAATTTTTAATACAACATAAATTGACATATCTATTTTGTCAATTTTTAATACAACATAAATGGACATAACTATTTTGTCAATTTTTAATACAACATAAATTGACATATCTATTTTGTCAATTTTTAATACAACATAAACTGACATATCTATTTTGTCAATTTTAATTTAACACAAAAGCGATAATTTTAATCTAATAAAACATTTTGTAACAAAATGTTATTTTATTTATAATGCAACATTTTAAAACAAAAAATGTTATTTTATTCTAATGTGACATTTTATAACAAAATGTTATTTTATTTCTAAGGTAACATTTCTAATTAAAAATGATGATTTTATTTTAACATAACATTTCAGACTAAAAATGACATTTTTATTATACTGACATAATCTAAATGTATGACATTTTAATGTAACTTGAACATATTCTAAATACATGACATATTTATTTGACAAATCATTATTCTAAATAAATGCCATATTTATTTAACATAACATGTTTATTTATAAAATATGGTTTCTACATAAATGACATATTTATTTATAAAATATGTTTCCACTTAAATGGCATATTTATTTATGAAATATGTTTTCTACTTAAATTACATATTTATTTATGAAATATGTTTTTTACTCTTTTTATTTCAAAGAAGTTTTCTTTTTAATGATTCAACATATAATAGAAATGTACATCCTATTGTCTAAACATATTGTTTAAAATATGAATATTTTTATTTTCATAAATATGATAAAAACATGATTTTTATTGCAAGTAAATCCTAGATCTAAACGTTTTAATCCAATCAATTCATCTCAAGCACAACTAACCAAATCAAATTACATACATCACACACATGAATTTTAATAGTGAATACATGTAAATTTCAAAATGAAATCAACAATTAAATTTGATTTAAATCAGAGATCTCACATTTGGGGTTTTGCATTCTTCAAAATTTTAGATCGCTCCATTCCAGATCTGGTCTGTTCCATTATGTAAGCTTGCTGAGACGGTTCCAATGCTTCTGGAATTGTCTGAATCTAATAATGCAGTAAAAAGTTATGGTATTTTGAATATTAATTATATTAATAACCAATTAAAATAACAATTAAGATTTTAATTACATTTCCTTTTCAAAGATAAGGCCGTTCCTCTTCCTCTTTCTGCCTAAACGATAACCCACACGTCGACCTTCATCTAAGGCTTGCGCACCATGCCAGAGTCCATTAGTCGGGGATCCGAGGTCACCACCTCGTTGGGCTTCACTAGAGATTCCATCGTTGGCGGCGATGGCCAACTCGGTGGCCCTACATAGCATGAAATCAGCCTCCAACGCCGCCACTTTGGGTGTAAAATTCGAGAAGAACACTTAATGGAATTCGATCTTAACTGTACGAAAACAAAGATCAAAACTTGCTCTCTAATTTTCCCTTTAGAACTGAAGTCTAATTCTTCCTTGATTGAGAATAATTAACAAAAGGTCTTAGGATGTTTCTAGCCATGAAAGTTGAAAGGCGGCGGCTACTGTTGGGTTTGAGGATTAGGATTTGTTCATTATTTATAATATAATAATATTTAATCTGTAATTTTGCAAATAAATCCATGAATTCTCAGTAACACCAATTTCAATCCAACGAGAATTGTCACTAGGCAAATGCCCCTGTTTCGGATGTAGTGATCTAGGTCTCGTCAGCCCAATCGATTGTTTTTAGCTTATTTTCTTTAATTTAAAATTTAAATCATTTATTTATTTAATTCGATCGTACATTTAAATTTACAAGGGCCACATACTGACTCTAAAAATTACAAAAAAATTATTTCTCGCTTTGTTTTGACGATACGGTCTTAACAAAAGTAATTTCATTGAATTTCGAGACTGTTTGCAAATTGACTATTTTCTGGTCGATCCAAATTGACAGAAATTGACAAAACACATTTTCTTTTGCCATGCTCACATATTAATTCTAAAAATTATGAAAATTTAATGTAACGACCCGAAAAATCTGAACCAATTTAAAATTTTTAAATGGCTAAAATAGTGGATTTTAATTATATAAAATAAATATTTTAAATAATAGCAATGAAAAGTGAGTTTGAATCGACGTTTGAAAACGAATATAATTAATTCTAATTATAAACAAGGCCTGAAATGGAACGGTAGTTTCAAAATTTGAATTCAAACTTTGACTGATTGTACCGGGTGTAGAACAAAACGGATTTGAGTGAAATCAGAAATATTTAAATCAGTTAGTGAATACCTTTCTAACGCATCTGAATAATCGAAGTTTCATAGCGGGAAGCAAAAGTTATGGCCAAATGAATGTTCTGAAAGGTCGCTATAGAAATTATATAGCCCGTGAAAATAGCCGTTTTGCAAACGACCTTGGAATTCGACGAAACCACTTTTGTTGGATCCGGGATGTGAAGTTATTGCTAGGTTTCAAATTACATAATTTTTGAAGCTAGTATGTGAGCATGGCAATGGAAAATCTGTTTTTGTCAATTACAGTTAAATTGGATTGACCAGAAATGGGCCATTTTTTGAACGGTATGAGAATTCAACGAAACTAGTTTTGTTGGGACCATATCATTAAAACATAGCTAGATTTATTTTTCTAGAATTTTTCGAATCAGTTTGCGGCCCTGGCAAATTGAAATGTACAATCAAATCGAATATTCAATGTTATATATTTTAAATTGAAGGAAAACTGACTGAAATAGTCGAATGGGCCTATTAAACATATCCCATTGTGCTCGGAATGGGGGTAAAACACTTAGGACAACAATCGTTGGGTTTGAATTGGTGTTCGTGTGTGACAAGTGGTATTTTAGAAATTTAAAAATATATAAATTAATAAAAAAATCTCATTGGTCATAAAATTCCTTTTCTCTCTCCCCGATAGTCAATTAAAGGCGGAACCCTGTTCAATCCTTCTCTCTTCTTTTTCTCAACATCCACACCGAATTAGCTCGTGCCACAGTTGAACTTTTTGAAGATCTCCCCGAGCTCTTCAAATCCATACCTGGTTGGGATTTTTTCGTTGTGTGGTGTGGGAGAATCGGACCCAGGAGGATCACGACTTGAAGCCGCCGCCGCCGCTTCCTCCGACCACCGAGTTCCACCAAACCCCAATCGATCTGAGCACCGTTCCAAGGCCTAGAGGGTGGCGCCGACCGATCTGAACATCGAGCTACGGATTTTGCAAAAATCTAAAACCTAGATTGGAAAATTCAAAGTGAGGTACAGCTGTTTTTCATATAAACTATATTATAGCAGTTTTAAACGCTACGGTTTTTGATTCCACTGTAAAAATCATATCTTTTTCGTTTTTCGATGAAATTCGATGTAACAAGAAACATCGTGACCGTGTGGACGTCTTCTACATTCTAGAAGAGACCGCATATTTTTCTGAGCCTTATGTTATTTTTGGTGGAGTGGAACCCAATGTGAGATTTCTAAATTATAAACGATATGGAAAACGACGATGTATAAATTATATGGTCGATGTATGAGTTATATAAGCGTTGTACACCTCTTGTATAAGCGTTGTATAAGTTGTATGTTCGATGTATAAGTTATATATGCGTTGTAAAAATTATATATGTGTTGAAATAGAATTGAAATGCTTATATATGAATATATATATATGCCCCTCGTCCACAAACCATGGACGATATATATTGATTGTGATTGGTGTGAAAATTTATTGATAACGAATGGTTGATTAGAATTGTTTGTGGTTGGAATTGATTGAATATGGTTGAAAAATACCCGTTTGTGGTTGAGAAATAGTTGGTTTAAACCACATAGGATTAGTTTGTGGAAACGAAAAAAATATACATGCTGCCTGCGTGCGAACTAGATGCATGATTCTCCATTGTCAAAAGCTGCAAGGCTTTAAGGTAGAGCGAGGAGCCGTACTAGGGACGACCCCAGTTTTAACTACCCTGCCGTTATGCTGCCGAAATTTTGAATAATATTCATGTGTTAGAATTATTTTCCTGTGTTGAAATTATATTCGTCTGTTGAATAGAAAACTTCGTGTGTTGAATAAGTATTCATTCGTTGAATTGAAATTCATGTGTTGAATGGTATTCGTGTTTTGAATAAATTGTTTCAACAATAAAAATCACGTTTTTACTCTATATATACAAACTATAGAAAACCTTCATGTATTGAATCGAAATTCATTCGTTGAATTGAAATTCATGTGTTGAATGGTATTCGTATTTTGAATAAATTGTTTCAACAATAAAATCACATTTTTACTCTATATATACAAACTATAGAAAACCTTCATGTGTTGAATCGAAATTCATTCGTTGAATTGGAGTTCATGTGTTGAATGGTGTTCGTGTTTTGAATAAATTGTTTCAACAATAAAAATCATATTTTTACTCTATATATACAAACTATAGAAAACCTTCATGTGTTGAATCGAAATTCATTCGTTGAATTGAAATTCATGTGTTGAATGGTATTCGTGTTTTGAATAAATTGTTTCAACAATAAAAATCACATTTTTACTCTATATATACAAACTATAGAAAACCTTCATGTGTTGAATCGAAATTCATTCGTTGAATTGAAATTCATGTGTTTAATGGTATACGTGTTTTGAATAAATTGTTTCAACAATAAAAATCACATTTTTACTCCATATATACAAACTATAGAAAACCTTCATGTGTTGAATCGAAATTCATTCGTTGAATTGAAATTCATGTGTTGAATGGTATTCGTGTTTTGAATAAGTTGTTTCAACTATAAAAATCACCTTTTTATCTATATATATAAACTATAGAAAACCTTCATGTGTTGAATCGAAATTCATACGTTGATAGAAATTCATGTATTAAATGTTATTCGTATTTTGAAATAAATTGTTTTACAATAAAAATCCTATTTTTATCATCAATATGAACTATACAAAATAATCTTGTTTTGAAATAAATTGTTTTATAATAAAAATCCTATTTTTATCACCTATATTAACTATATAAAATAGTCGAGTTTTGAAATAAATCATTTTACAATAAAAATCACATTTTTACCATATACATGAATTGTTAAAAATGGTGAAGTGTCGAAGTGAATGAATGTTGGATAAAAATATCATTTTTATCAAATGTATGAAAATAATATAGTTTTGAAATCAAAGAATCGATATATATATATATATATATATATAAATAGAATTGTAATATATCGAATAGCGAAGCTGCATTTCGTATTTTGAAACCGTGATTTCAAACTATTAGTGCGGGAGTTCCAACCATCGGATTTTCTCGAAACCACAACCGTTGCGTTCGCTTTGGAAATATCTTTCCAACGGTACCAACTTTGTTAAAATTTTATGGTTGGATTGTCCGGAATGTTTAATTCAAATCTAAAGAAAAACAGCGCCAGAATCGATTATATATATATATATATATATATATATATATATATAATTATATTGAATCGAATATCGACGCTGCAGTTCGTATTTTGAATTCGAAATTTCAAACGATTATACCGGAAGATCCGACCATCGGATTTTCCCGAAACTGGAACCGTTGGATTCGTTTTGAAAAGATCTTTCTAATGATATGAATTTTGTGAAGATCCAATGGTTAGAATTTTAGATATGTGTAAATCAAATCTGAAGAAAAACAGCGCCACGGCCGCTATATGGCCCGAAACGTCGTTTTGAATAAATTGGCTATTTTAAAATAAATAAAAATAGCGATAAATCATTATAAAATATTATAAACAATATGGTTGTGAAATTTAGAAATTAACTAAAGGTTTGCTAAGTCGAATGGTTTCCTGGATTTTGATCTGATGTTGGTTTCGGCCTTCGGGGTTAATATTTGGGAAATCGTTCTCTTACTGATTGACGGTTAGTGACTAATGAATTGAAATGATGTGTATGTATGTTTGTGTGGCACTTGTTTATTATATACGCGAGTTGCTCAGGAAGACCGGGTTTATCCCATTCTAAATAACCTAATCGACAATAAGAAATCGAAGATGAAGACGGGGGTTGAAGACAGATCTTCACCTCGTTTTGATGGTAACTGATGTCCTGATTGGGAGGCATCCCGAAATACGGAAAATGAGTGGTGATCGTCCAGGCGTACGTGGGGATCGATGGATATGCGAGGTATATAGTGCCTCCGGTTTCATTCAGACCCAGAACGGACTTGCAAATGGATTGTGTGTATGACATTGGAATTTATTCTGTGTGATTGATAGCCATCAGTTGCATGGTGTGAACTGCCTGTGTGACATGCTAAGATGCAGTGATCAGGGCTTCTGTTGAAAAGCAAAGTCTTGTGATTGATGATCAAAGCACCGCCTGTGTGGCGTAGCTTTGTGTATAACGTGAATTCGTGAGCCTCACACCCCGGTATGAATCAGAAACGAGAGAAAGACCTCAGGGAGAGCATGCGTTTCTTTCTAGCTAGGAGTTGTGTCAGTGTTTTTACACGGCCTGACATTTTACTTATGTGGATGATGGACAGCGAGGCGCCTTGGATATATCGGTCGATCCGGGACCTATGGAGTCATTCGTTGGCTCATTTGCGCCCCATAGGGCGGGGAGACGTATTGTTCAGGCATTTTAATCCACATCGGTGGACCGGCCCTATCGCTGCAAGGGTCGATGCATTCTGATCCTGAGACATGGTATGCTAGATTGTCTCGAAGTCTGTAAGGACTATCTTTTGCCTTGGTTCATGACAGAAATCCAATTTCCAAATACGTGACTATGCGATTTTGATTGTATACCTATATATGGCGACATAGTGGTATGGGGCATTAATGCCGTCTATGATTGATACTTATGATTTGAAATTGTTTTTGAAACATATAAACACTAGTAGTAATATCAAATGCTTTTGTTTTATTCTTATCAAACATATCTTGGCCATTATAAGGTAAAAACTCTATCCTCCGGTTTGCGTTGAATTGTCTGATGGGAACTGAGTCTTATAATGGCTTCATTTTTATAAAAAAGCATTGCGATGTTTAAAAGAAAGATTTGTTTTTAAAGCACTGGCAATCCAATGGAGTAAACCTGTTCCACGAAAGTGGCGTGGTCCTGTGATTAGCCATATTATAAATGTGTTGAGTAGATTTCTCATACCAGTCCCATGACTGACTCGTAGTTTGTTCCACTTTCAAACTCGGGTGCCCCTTTTTCTACACGGGCAGCCTTGTATTCAGGTTTTAGCTGGCTTTCTCGGGATAGCTAGAGCTGAAGATGGATTCTATCATTTATCTCTTTTTATGCTGTTCTGCTCCTATTGTACATTATGTTTATTTTTCCGTTGTAGACATATATGTATAGCTGAACTGTATTTGTACTAAGTATGATCCTGTATACTGTGTAACTCTGATGATTACGTTTATCCAGTATAGTCTATTGTGCATTAGCTGGTGTATTTATTTAATTATGTTCTGCTGTTATCTGTTTTTGTGTTATATTCCAAAGATTACCCTTGCCACCGTCGGTACGGGGTTCAGGGTCGTCTCATTTAAACCTAGCAATAATTTGATGTTCTGGTTCCAACAAAAGTGGTTTCGTCAAAAACGGAGGTCGTTTGCAAAATGGCAATTTTTAAGGGCTATATTTTATATTAAAATATATAAATTCTACAACGACTTTTATGAATTTCAAACTGGCCATAAATTTTAATTTATATTTTATATTCGTTAGAAAGAAATGGTTAAACAGATTCAAATATTTTTTGTTTTACTGAAATCCGATTTATTTTGAATCCTGTACATTCAGTTAATGTTTAAAATTAAATTTTCAAACTTCCGCGTCATTGCTGGCCCATTTCGTAATTAAATTAAATTATTACGTTTTAACTTTGATTAAAATAAATTTTTATTCGTTATTATTTAAAATAAATCATTTTAAATATTCAAAATTGATTAAAATTGTTAAACTAAAATTTTTAAATTGGTTCTAAAATTCCTAGTTGTTACAATTTCCCTCACTAAAAATCTTTTCGTCCTCAAAAAGGAAAGGAGCTGAAAGTTGTTTAATTAGCCATCTCAACTTTCATTCTTGTATTAGTTTCAAAATTTTATTAGTTGATTAACTTATCAAATATATATATATATATATATAACTTTTATATATTTAAAAATCATATTTTCTAAGATCGGATTATATATATAATCACAAATATGTTAATTATAAACTTGTCACTCTGAACACATTCTAAGGCATCACTAACCCCATCTCTAACGAGTTTCCTCATTCTAGGATCCTTCTGATCCTATCTCTAATGAGTATTCTTTTATAGGATATTACTAGTCCTGCCTCTGATGAGTCTTTTGTTCACTTCTAACGAGTTGTACCCCAAAGATTTGAGCTAACCAGAGCTCTGATACGAACTGTAACGATTCGGATTTTTCTCGGACCTGATCGATTGCTAAATCAACCAAAACCATTCAAAACCCGAACACGTTAACTCTGGGCATACAACACATTAAAACAAATAACAAAAGACTTTTATTACATCATAATAATGCAACATCATAGTACAGAATAGATCAGAGTACATTCAAATATAATACAGCGGATGATAAATTACAATAGATTTAATACAATGCAGTGGAAATTAATAAACTGGTACAGAGGATGACTATCAATGCTCTAGACATGGCTTTAAGCTTCGATCCAGAATCTTGCTCAATATGTCTGCAAAAAAAGCTACTCAACTACCTATGTGGAAAAGAGGGCACCCGAGTTTGCAAAGCGAAACAAACTACGGGTCAGTCATGGGACTGGTATGAGAAATCTTTCCTATCTTATCTAATAATATGGCTAATCATAGGACCACGCCGCTAACGCGGAATGGGTTTACTCCATTGGATTGCTGGTGCATAAACTAAAGTAAATCGTTAAACAACGCAATGATTATTAGAAAAATGAAACTATTATAAGACTCAAGTCCCATCACACAAAGCAACGCAAACTGGAGAATAGAGTTTTACCTTATAATGGTCAAAAATGCTTGATATGATAAAATAGATTTGATATTATTACTAGTGTATATATGTTTCAAAGAAAAATTCAATCATAATGTATCAATCATAGATGGCATAACTACCATATACTATGTCGCCGTACTAGTTATACAATCAGAACCATATGGTGTCGTATTGGAAGTTGGATTTCCATCATGAGACAAGGCTAGGAACGATCTCCTTACCGATTTGAGACACTCTAGCAATGTCTCAGGATCCCCCTCAGTGAACCTGTAATAACCCGAAAATCTGGGCCAATTTGAAATTTTCATTTTGGCAATTTTAGTGAATTTTGATTATATAAAATGAATTATTTTAAATAATATTGACGAGAAATTTATTTTGAAAAGGATTCGAATGTATATACTCGTTTGAATCGACGTTAGAATATTAATATTTATTTTAAAATATAAAAGGAATTGAAAATGGCGCGGTAGTTCGATAATTCGATTTCAAATTTCAAATGAATGTACGGGATTCAAAATAAACCGGATTTTAGTGAAACCAGAAGTATTAGAATCTAATTGATAATATCGTTCCAACGAATCTGAAAAATCAAAATTTCATAGCGGGAATCAAAAGATATGTCCAGTTGAAAATTCGAAATAGTCGCTACGGAATTCTGGCCCTTAAAAATGGAAATTTTGCAAACGACCTTGGATTTCGACGAAACCACTTTTGTTGGATCCGTGATGCCAAATTATTGCTAGGTTTCAAACTTCGTAATTTTTTGAATCAATATGTGAGCGTGGCAAAGGTAAACGTGTTTTGACCGTTTCAATTGAATTTAATCGACTAGAAAATGGCCATTTTTCGGGAATTTTTAAAGGCAGTATGTGGCCCCAGTAAATTGAAATGCGCGTTCAAATTCAATATATAGATTTATATTTTGATTTGGATGAAAACTGATTGAAACGATCGAACCAGCTTACCATACATATCCCATTGTGTTCGTAATTGGGGTAATGAGCTACGGGCGACAGGCGGTGGGTTCGATTTCGAGGTTGAAATTAAAAGTTGCTTTTTGAAATTAAATAAAAAAATAAAAAAATATATATAAACCGTTGCCCTCCTTTTTCCTCTTCAGTTCAGATCGAAGAGAAAAAAAAAATCGCGAGGCCCCATCGGAACCCCGCATCCACCCTCGCCACAGGTCGCACCACCGGCCGCCGCTCCCCTGACAGCCTCCCCCCTCTTCATCTCCTCCCCCAGTTGTCCCCTTCTCCGATGAAATCCATCACCCCTAAATCGAGACATCCGTTTGACGCAGCCCCCCCTAAAGCTCGACACACCCGCGACCTCCGCGCCACCTTCCAGACCCGCCACCACCAACGCGAGCGAGAGTAAACCCTCTCCCCTCAAAGAAAAGGTAATCTTATTTAATTAAATCAGTTTTTAGTTTGATTTCAGTTTAGTGAATCTAGGATTTGCAGTTTATGATTTTCAGTTTTATTTATATAAATAAATTAGTTATAAAAATGTATTTTTATATATTTAGCTTAGGGATAAAGATTTGATCTTTAACAGGAAAAGAATTTGATCTTTCTACGATAAAGTTTTGATTTTTATAGCGTGAACATCGTAGTGAAGTTGAGATTTTTATGTATAAAACGGTTTTATTTTTTTTAAATAAAAGTTATGATTTTTAATAAAGTAAAGCTTGTATTTTTAAAAAGCAAAAAGATCATATTTTTAAAGGTGAAAATATTAGATTTTTTGTTTATATAGAAAGAAGTGATTTTTATTTATACGAATAGCAAATAAAAATCTGATTTTTATTATATGAATATTGGTTTAAAAATATGATCTTTTATATAAGAAGTAAAGATAAAAATTCGATTTTTATATATATGAAGTAACAATAAAAATTCGATTTTTATATATTGAAAAACAAAATAAAAATTTGATTTTTTTATATTGTATAGCGAAGTAAAAATTCGATTTTTATATATATAGTGAATACGGGCAACGAAATTGACAAAAGGCGAGCACGACGAAGATTTCTACAAAAAGAGTAGTGGCGTTTGGAATTGCTTATCGGTGAGAACTCCTCACCTTTAATTTAAATTTCTAGTTTGAAATATATACTAGGATGCAAACGTTGTTTAGTAGCACCCGACACCCGTTGTCCACAGACCATGGACTGCTTGTATGCTTGTTTGATTAATTTTGATGTGTAGTTGATTGTGTGATGTGATGTGAAATGAAATAAAATATTTATGTAGTTAAAATATTTTATAGTTAAAAATAGAGTTTTTAACGTGTATTTAAAATGAAATAAAAATAAACAAATCGGACGATTTGTTTATACACACACTTGACTGATATTGATTGGGACGATAAATTTTACACATCGCCCAACTGCACAAATAAAATATGTGTTTGATTGTTTGAAAACCCCACATGGGTATTGAGGTGATATATGAAATACACTAATCCCATTAATTAGTTGTATGTCGATCGATTGATTGACAGACTGTTATAAGCGTTGAATATTTATATTTGGTGCTTATACAGTGTAGAATGCACTTTGGATGATGGTTGATTATTTGTCATTGTTGATATATACATACATTGTATGGAAATCCATAGAAATAAAATCTATGGTAATTTGTTGGGCCTCATTCCAGTTTTGACTAGAAATATTTGAAAAAGAAATATTTGAAATAGAATATTTGAAAATAGAAATATGTGAAGCCGTGTTGATTAGATTGACGCCATTTTGACGCAAACGATTATATTAGTTTCTATAATGAATATTGAAAAGTGATTTCAAAATCGAATATTTTGAAAATGAATTCGAATCGAATTGAAATTGAATGGGAATCAATTTGAAATGAATTCGAATTGCAATTGAATAGAATTGAATTTGAATTGAAAATGAATTGGAATTGGAATTGAATAGAATTGAATTTGAATTGAAAATGAATTCAAGCTTGAATTGAATAGAATTGAACTTGAATAGAAAGTGAATTCGAATTGAAATTGAATAGAATTGAATTTGAATTGAAAATGAATTCGAATTGGAATTGAATAGAATTGAATTTGAATAGAAAGTGAATTCGAATTGAAATTGAATAGAATTGAATTTGAATTTGAAAATGAAGTTGAAAACATTTCGAAAACGAATTTTAAGCGATTTATAAAATACGTTTTAAAAGGAAATCGATGAAGTATATATTATATATATTATATATATATAATATAATGGCCTGAATAGAACGCGCCGCGCTGCGGTAGTTCGTGAATTTTGACCATTGACTTCGAATGGATATTGCGGGAGATCCGACCGTCAGATTCTCCTAAAACTGGAACCTTGGGTTCGTATTAAAAAGAGCTTTCTAAAGAATATTAGAAATTAGAAATCTAATGGTTGGATATGGAATTATGTCCAAATCAAATTTGGAAAAGGTCGATGTAAGTGCAGTTCGATGGCCGTGGATGGAAATCGACTGTACGGGCCTTGATAAAATTATTAAAAATAGTAATAATTTGTGTAAAATCATAAGAAGTGATTTTTGAAGAATTGGGATGAAAAACTCCAAATTTGAAAAGATAAAAATAGATTTTTATCGAAATGAACTAGTTTTGAACTAGAATTATAATTCTATTTATTTTTAAATAAATAAACTGAATTTGAAAAGGGTTTTAAAAGTAACTAGAATTTCCAATAATTGAATTGGAATGGATTTGAATCCAAATTGTCTTTGTAATATTTCGATGTTGGATTTCGCGACGATACATGTATTGTTATGGGAATTTCAAAGATATATTTATATCGTTATTTCCAATAAGATATTTGTTGGTCGTAGAATTTGATATTGAATATAAGCCGATATATTTTCTATTCAGAGCCTTGTATTTAATATCATATGTTATTTGGGTTTGTCGTGAATGGTGTCTTCATTAACACTGTTCTTAAGCCCAGTTGAGAAAAATATTAAATCTTTCTATTTAGATTTAATGAATTGTACCAATTAAATGATACATCATTGGAATTGAATTTGAAAGTGATTTTGGGTTTATCGTGAACCGTGCTTTAAATGACACTGATTCTTTAACCCAGTTAAAGATTAAAACTAAGTGGAGTTTTAATGAATCTTTAATTAGATTGAAAAGATCGAGAATGGGGTATCACCAGTTTTACTCTAGGGGATAATTAAATCTTTAATTAGATTTGAACGTGAAATGGTAATTGAATTTACCAATAACAACGTGGTGTTAGATATGAAGTATTTCCAGTTTTACTTCATGCGATGAATAGGTGGAGATTGGGACATAAAATAAATGATTACTCCGGTGTGGTTCGCTAATCCCGACTAGTTTGAATTGATATTCAAAGAATATTAAAGAATAAATTTAAAGAATTTATCTTTGATAAAATTAATGGGAACCTTTCCCAAAGTATAAGAATATTTGAATAAAAGAATATTCTGAATTGGAATGAGGCGTATGTTGTGTTTGTGTAACACTAGTTTATTATATACGCGAGTTACTCAGAAAGACCAGGTTTATCCCATTCAGAATAACTAATTCGACTTGGTGTCGAAGATGAAGATGGTGGTTGAAGACCGGCAGTCTTCACGTCGTTTGGATAATTACTGATGATCTTGATTGGGCCGTACGCCCAAGAGGAGGAAATCAGTTAGTGATCGTCCAGATGTACTTGGAGATCGATGGATATGCGAGGGACTAGGTGCCTTCGGTTTCGTTCAGGCCCAGAACGAACTTGTAAATAGACTGTGTGTCTGACATTGGATTTCAGTCTGTGTGATTGATTTCTATTGAATATATATCTGTTTGGCGGCAGAGAATTTATTCTCTTGCTTAACGCCCTTCTCTGAGACGTACGAGCTCAGGGGGTTATATATTAATGGATATCCATTGCATGGAATGAATTGGCTGTGTGGCATGCCTAAGTGGCAATGGATCAAGGCTTCTGTTGAAAAGAAAAGTCTTGTGGTTGATGATCAAAGCACGGCCTGTGTGGCGTAGCTTTGTGTAACGTTGATTCGCGAGCCTCACACCTCGGGGGTGAACTAAAAACGGGAGAGGATGTAACGACCCAGGTTTTTGAACGATTAATTTTAATATTTAATATGGTTTTAAATATGGTGGTTGATAATATCAATCGATATATGATTTTATTTTGAATATACACATATATTTATTTAATCTGAAATAATTATAATAATACGAGAATCTGAATTTGATTAAATTCAAAAGTTAAACTGGAGTCAAAATGATGTATATGAATTTTATTTGAATTAAAAACGATAATAGTAATTTATTATCGGCGGATTTAATTGTCTGAAATCAATTTATATTTTAAATCGAGTTTAATTTAAATCGTTAATTCAAATTGTCATCTTCTCACAATTAAATTTCAGAACTCATTCCGTTGAATTTAGAATAGTGAATAACATTAGCAACGTTACTGGTTACGATTTAATAGTGGTTCGAGATTTGAATTTAAGGGACCGTGAAATATTTTATTATTTAATTAAACTAAATCAAATCAAAGGAATTAAATTCGGCCGACCTACTTCTTTTATATCGTCACCCTAAACTTAAATTCGCAATACCTATATTTGCCTCGAGCTCAAAAGTTTGTCGCCTGTCTTCTAAAACTGGGAAACCGGAAATTAATGGCGTATGTACATCTTGTCTCCCTCTCGCCTATTTATACTCGTTCCCCCTTCGTTTCATTTGCAGAAATCGAAGGCTTCAAGCCAAGTGAAAATGTCGCTCCCCTTTTTAATTCTCTTGCTTTCCTCAATTATTTTCCTTCTGCAATTCGAACCGAAACTCAAAATAAAAATGGCCGACACTTTCAAAAACCCAACCCGAATCCTTCAAATCAAAGTCGAAATCAGCTTTAAAACCAAAAGGGGGTGAAATCGAAGTCGTTGAAATAACAATCGAAGCCCTCAAAACCCCTATTTCATCTCGTTACTGTCGGTTGTTCATGCGATCGTTGTAGGTTTGTGCGGCTTCAAAATTCTAGCTTTCTAGGGCCTGCGGTTTAGGGTGGCTTTGGGAATAACGGTGATGAATTAACTGGGTGTTGGGTTGCGATGGTAAAGGGGTTGATGATGTCAGCGTTGGTTGTGGAGGTTTCTGATTTGAAGTTAGGGATCAAGGAACTATGCGATGGTGTTTTAGGGGACTCGAGTTGTGCGTTGGATGTACAGGTTGAAGGAATTTCGAGCGGTGGGATTTGGTGAGGGTTGGTGGCGAAAGGGCGTCAGTAGTTTTGGTGACTGGTCCTGTTGATGTCGAGGACGGAAATTGAAGAATGGCGACAGGTTACTGATGAAAGATGGGTGAGCTCTAAGAGGAAAAATGGGAAGTTCAGCGGACTGGGTATTGATAGTAGGTTAAGGAAGAAAGCAAGTTCATACGTTTGCAAGGATAAGGAAGAAATAGTCTTTCTGGAATTACAAAGGAAAGGTATAAATCTGTGTTAAATTTTTAGTATACTTAGTTAATGTTTTCTTGTATAGATTAAATTAGTACATCAGTATAGATTAGTTTAATTATTTGTTAAGCTAAATTTAATTTAGTAACCGGAAGAAGAGAAAAATATAGGAAAGTTTTATTTATTTATTTATTTAATTGATTAAAATAAATAAATGGTTAATCGGTAAATTTAAATAAAATTTATCGCAGGTTCGAATTTCATTCGAGAACATTAGTAGCCGGTAATTGGGAGATAAACACGATATTCGACAACTGCAAATCTGGTGAGTAAATCTCACTCACCTTTTATTCCTAATTATTTTTATTTCATTAAAAATAATTGTTTGTTGCTTGTGCGAATGTTTCCTTGTTATTTTATAAATATATTAGTTATTTAGGCTATATATATATATATATATATTGGGTTGATTGATTGGTTGGATTCCCGCAGTCTCATTAGCGGATGCCCGCAGTTTCATAGCGGATGATTACCCTATACGCCCCACGCTATGATTAGTGGATGACCTTCTATACCACGATATTCTGCCACGAAGCAGAATGGGTATTATTTATGTGCTAACATCTGTGGATGCAGGAAAACAGGTTGGAGGAATCCAACTGGATTCCTCAAAAATATATTATCTGTTTGTTTATTTGTTTGCATATATATATTGTTATATATGATGTGTTAGAAAAATAAATAATTCGTTGCTTTGTGTGTTTAAATATCACTGGGCCAATTAAAAGGACATTTGAGATTTTAAAAAGGGAAAATTCTATTTTAAAATAGAATTTGAATTTTAAATGGAAATAAAATATAAAACTTGTTTTTGAAAATTATAACAAGTAGTTTCTTTTTTATAACGAAGTTATAAATGAAGTGAAAAGATTTATCATTTGATAATTCAGAAATAGGAATACAAGCATGGAATTTGAATTTGAAAAGGAATTTCAAAATAGGACGTGAAAGGAAATTTTTAAAATATATAACTCAAATGAAATTTGAGTATAACATTTGAATTTTAAAAGTGGTTTAAATATTTGAAATTTAAGAGGAGATTGAATATTAGAAATTCAAATAAGAAGTTCCAATAGAATTTGAATAGACGGAATTAGATTGGAAAATAGAATTTGAATTCAAGGAATTAAAATAAAATTTGAATTCAAAGGAATTCGAATAAAGAAATTCAAATAGAGATTTGAATGTAGAATTTCAAAATAGAATTTGAAATATAAAATTTCAAAGAAGAATTGAAGAGAATTTGAAATATAGTATTTCAAGGAAGAATTCAAATGTGGAATTTGGGTAGAGATTTGAATTGGAATTCAAAAATGAAATTTGAATAAAGATTTGAAATAGAAATTCGAGTATTGAATTTTGAACATGGAATTTGAATAAAGAAATTCAAGTATAAATTTGAATATGAGATTTCAAAATAGAGGTTGAAATAAACTTTGAAATAGGATTTTCAAAGTAGAATTGGAAATAGAATTTTCAAATAGGATTTCAAAATAGAAATCTAAATGATTTTGAAATGGAATTTGAATTCAAAGGAATTCAAATGGCTTTGGGTGAAGAAATTCAAATGGCGTTGAAAATAAGTTTGAATATTAGAATTCAAATGGGATTGGAATAAAGGAAAATCAAAAAATGGGATTTCAAATAAAAAGAAGAATGTAATTTGAAATTTTGGGAATTTCAAATAAGAGAAATGGAATCTGAAACATTTAGAATTTCAAATAGGAATTTAAATGGTGTTTGGATATTTGAATTCAAGTATGAATTTCAAGTATGAATTTGAAATGGAATTTCAAGTATGAATTTCAAATATAGAAATTCAAAAGGAATTGAATTAAAGTGAAAATTTAATAAAGGATTTGAAATAGAATTCGAATAAATGATTTGAAATGGAATTCGAATAAAGGATTTCAAATGGGATTTGAATACAGGATTTAAAACTATGGAATTTGAAATGTGAAGATTCAAATGGAATTTGAAATATATATGAATATATATATTAAATGGAATTGAATTCATTTTAAGAAGTTTAAAAGTTTATATTTATAAATATAATTAAAACGAACTCGCCGCAGCGCTGCAGTTCGAAAAATAGCGATTCGAACTTCAATTGAATATATAGGACTCAATTGAAGTCGGAATTCTTCGAAACAAGAAACGTCAGGACCGGTTTGATAATAGTTTTCTAATGAAGGAGAAAAATCTGAATTTCGTCGTATAGATTTTGAGATATGTCAAAATCAAATTTTCAGAAAAACAGCACCAGAACCATTATAAAACCATAATGGTTTATTTAATTAAATTAAAGGATTTTAAGCAAATAAAAATCGAAATTTCTATTTAGGAAAATCCAGATGTGAGTTATAAAATATATGTGAACTCCAGTGGAGTAATGAGTTGATTTTTGAAACAGAAATCAGATTTTTGATTTATTAAATAGAGTTAACTAATTCGAATAGAAATTAGTTAAGGAGATTTCGACTTAATATTGGGCCTTAAATAAGTGAGTTCGATTTGAAAATTTATATTCGAAAAAAAAAGGAAACCAGAATTGAAATTCAATTTGGTTATGAGCAAGTTAAATATTTTGTTCGAACATGTTATGTTCAACAAAGAAGTGAAATAGGCAAAAAGGCTAATTTAAGAATAAATGGGCGAAACTGAATTCAAACGATTTGATGGTATTGAATTGAATTGCAAACAGGTGAATATGTGTTAAACAGATATGGGATGAAGTATATGAAGATTTAAATTTATGTGCCCGACAAAAAGGTACATGTTTAAATTCATATATGGGTTTTATGCGCCGTATCGGCAAGCCGCTTGGCTTTTCCTTTTTCTTTTTGATTGGGGAAGATACCGGGAAGCTATTTGAAATTTCCCGATGCTCCCGATACAGGGGAGGTTATGGCGAAATTTTCCGGGAATTTAAGGAGTTAGAATATTTTTAAGATATTTTGATAATTTGAAATCATTGTATCGACGTATCGAATTCGATAGTAAAGTGAATATAAAAATCGAATGTTGTAAACAAAAAGGGGTAGAGATAAGTGATTGAAATTGTTTCAATTGCAAATAGAGATATTTTCTAATATATAGAAAATAAAAGAGGTTAATATTTGGAAACGTTTTCCAAATGGCATAAGAGCCAAGAATGATTATTGAAAATATTTGGCTAACAAATATTGATTGAGAAAATGGAGAAGAGATTTAATTAATGCATATTAATTAAAGAGCCCAGTGATTTGTTTGATATGTTGATTGAACACTTGTTTTTATTCGATAGTTAAATCACAGACTATCGAAGTTTTGACCATCGTTGTCAATATGGAGAGACCGGTTGGATTATTATCCGAAGAACCACTCCGTATTGGCATTAGCGTTGCGAACCAAGTATGCTGGATGTATTGAAGACGGAGTGAAGTGCAAGGGCTTTTTCTATTAATAGAAATAGTGCCTTCGGTTTCGTTCAATCCCAGAACGAACGTAAATGGACGAATGTCTGACAGAGTATTTCCAATGATCAAATGGGTTGGTCTGTATGAATGTATATGGTGGCAACGGATTTATCCCTTAGCATAATATCCAGAATATTTGTGCAAACTCAACTAGTGATCAACGGATCTGACGATGTGGCATTCAAAGTGATTGTGTTATCAAGGAATGGTAAGTAATCGTAGCCTCAGGCCTCAACAACCGGGAAAGGACAAAAATCGGGCAGGCAGCATGGCTATGTGGGTCGCACCCATTAGGGTGTATAATCACCTATCTAGAGAAATTCCTTTTGTTTCTAAATCTATCGATTCTGCCCATTCGGGAAACGGTGGTTTGAGCCCAACCGTTGGTGATATACATTCGATACACTCAAGCGAAATGAGTGGTCGGTCATGTGTGGGCCGGGTTGCAAGATGTTCTTGTTGAACCCAGGTGTATTCGCCTCTAGAGATACATCATCGGAAGGTGGTTCCATACCTTGTCATGTTGGAAATCCAATCTCCAATAAGCGCCATGCGGTTTTTGAGTTTACACTATATATGTAGAGCGTGAGATGCAAGCGTTCTGCTATTTGGTTATTTACTTGATGTAGACATTATTATAATATCACTGGATTTTCGTATCAAAGTGTTTTGGGTTATAGTAAGGTAAAAACCGTCCGTGTTTATGTGTGGGCTGGTCTTACTATTATCTTTTCTTTTGAAAGGATTTTTAAAGTTAAACAAGTGGTTGGAGTTTACTCACACCAGTCCCATGACTGACCCAGAGTTTATTTTGTTTTGTTTTTCCTAAACTCTTGGGTGCCCAAATTTGTACGGGCAGTCAAGTGTTTCAGGCTTTTACAGATACACTTGGAGGAGCTTGAAGCAGGAGGCTTCAACGTTAGTTATTTCGAGTTACTTCCGCTGAATCAAATGTTATGTGTACTCTGATGATGGTATGTATATATGTACAGAACAGATTTGTATTTCAAAGCTTATGTTATATAATATATTTTTTTTCGTTCCGCTGTGAGTTGTGATCTTCGTTTTTCTCCTATTCTAAGTTTTCTATCTTATCTATTCTCACCCTCTATCTTCTTTCTAATAATGAGTCGTATTTCTGTGTTATTTGGGTTGGACGTGTGGTGTATTTAGTCAACTCAGATAGCCGGATTTGCGGGTCGCTACAGAGGACCTCAGGGAGGACATGCGTTCTTTCTAGTTAGAAGTGGCGTCAATGGTTTTACACGCCCTGATGAGTTTGACTTATGTGGATGTTGCTGTTGCGAGGCGCCTCGGTTAGATCGGACGATCCGTGTTCGATGGAGTCATTCGTTGGCTCATTTACGCCCCAAAGGGTGGGAAACGTAGTGTTCAGGTATAATAATCCACATCAGTGGACCGGCCCTGACGATCCAAAGGATTGATGCGTTTTGATCCTGAGGCTCGGGCAAGAGAGTCTCGAATCGGTAGACGACTATCTTTTGCCTCGGTTCACAGATGAAAATCCAATTTCCAAATACGTGACTTTGCGGTTTTATTTGTAGAGCCTAGTGTGGTGACATGATATATGGTACCCATGCCGCCTAGGATTGATATTTATGATCTGAAGTTGTTTTATACACTATGCACTAATAATAGTATCAAATGATTCGTTTTAAACGTACTAAGCATGTTTGCCTATTATAAGGGAAAACCCTATCCCCCGGCTTGCGTTTCATTGTGTAATAGGACCTGGGTCTTATAATAGCTTCATTTTTCCAAAAAGCATTGCGCTATTTTGTTATATGCACTGGTATTCTTGGGAGGAAACCCGTTCCGTGTTATACGGCGTGGTCCCTTGATATATCTGATTTAAAGTAAAGTTTTTAAATAACTGTTTTTGTTCTCACACCAGTCCCTTGACTGACCTGGAGTTTATTTTTTTAACCTAAACTCGGGTTCCTTTATTTTGACACAGGAAGCTAGTAGTTTTGGTTTTGCAGATTTATATATATAGGATCCTGATTTACAGCTGGAACGATACTCGGAAAGCTCTGCATCCGTGTATTACTTCTAGTTGTGTATTGAATTATTTTCCGCTGCTATGCAATGTATTGTAATCCCTGATATTTTATAATGTATATTATCTCTTAATACTCTGTATATTCTTGTATTCTGATGAATTGTTGTAATTAATAACGAAATGTTATTCGGTATGCGTTCTTTTATGTGTTGTTCTCAAAACAATCAGGCGTTTTGAACGGTCTGGGTCGGTTTAGCGACTGATTCGGATCGAGCGAAATTCCCGGTCGTAATAGTTTGGTATCAGAGCTTTGGTTTACAAAGCTCAGAGAATAAGACACATTAGAACCGAACGAAAGAATTCATCAGAAATTGGATTAGTAATATCCAATTGGAATGACTCGTTATAGATAGGATCAGTAGTATCCTAGAACGAGTGTGAAGAGTGTTAACTTTTCAAAATAAAATGGAAAACAAGTTTTTTTTGGAAAATTTAAATCAATTATTCGTATTTGATTATTTAATTTATATTGATTTGGACAATCCAGTATATAAAGATTTTGCATATACGTCTGATCCACGGGTATTCAAAGTTTTAATATAGTGGATAGATATAAAGTCGCACTGTTGTCACTCGGGGATAATTCTGGTGATGTCGCGACATCATCAGTATTTGTGTTCAAGCTTCGAAGGTGTGATATTTATATATTTCCTATTGACTGGTGTGAGAACCAAAGCTAGATAGGGCTTGTTGTTGTGATTTGGCATCAAAAATCTGATTTTTAGACTATGTATCAAAATTATGTGTTTGAAAAGATAATCAACTAATTGATTGTTGTTTGCATTGTTTGATTATTGGTTGAGTAATTAAAATTTGAACCATATAACAAATTTGAACCAAATAGTAAATTGTATTGAAAATTTATCGCATATGCATGCATGTACATGTACTTACATTGAACAGTCATAGCAAAGAGGCAAGAGCAGAAGAATAAAATTGTTTGCCCGACAAATAGGTACATGTTTACTATAATATACTGTTTTGTTTGGGTGATGATGATTTTATGAGCCGATTAGCTAGCTGCTTGGCTTTTTCTTTTTCTTTTGGATTGAAGAAGGCCATGGGAGGCTATATGAAATATCCCGAAGTCCCCGGTGCAGGGGAGGTTATGGCGAAATTTTTCGAAAATTTAGGGTGTTAGCAAAATTTTTGAAAAATTTGAAAAGTTCTTTGAAACTGAAAAGTTGAAGAACTTAAGCCGTAGTGAAAATACTGGAAGTTGAGTTGATTTGTGAAACAACTTTCGGCTTTGTTCCTTTTCGGGGATGAAAAGTTTTAAGTGGGGGAGATTGCAATAACCTGGAAATCTGGGCCAATTAAAAAAAAATTTGGTCAATTTTAGTGAATTTTGATTATTTAAAATGAATTATTTTAAATAATATCGATGAGAAATTTATTTTGAAAAGGATTCGAACGTATATATTCATTTGAATCGATGTTAGAATATAAATATTTATTTTAAATTATAAAAGGAATTGAAAATGGCGCGGTAGTTCGATAATTCGATTTCAAATTTCAAATGAATGTAGAGGATTCAAAATAAACCGGATTTTAGTGAAACCAAAAATAATAGAATCTAATTGAGAATAGCTTTCCAACGAATCCAAAAAATCAAAATTTCATAGCGGGAATCAAAAGATATGTCCAGTTGAAAATTCAGAATAGTCGCTATGGAATTTCGGCCCTTAAAAATGAAAATTTTGCAAACGACCTCGGATTTCGACGAAACCACTTTTGTTGGATCTGTGATGTCAAATTATTGCTAGGTTTCAAATTTCGTAATTTTTCGAATCAATATGTGAGAGTGGAAAAGGTAAACGTGTTTTGACCATTTTAATTGAATTTAATCGACTGGAAAATGGCCCATTTTCAAACGGTCTCAGAATTTGACGAAATTAGTTTTGTTAAGACCGTATCATCAATACGAAGCTAGGAAATATTTTTCGGGAATTTTTAAAGTTAGTATGTGGCCCCAGTAAATTGAAATGCGCGTTAAAATTCAATATATAGAGTTATATTTTGATTTGGAGGAAAATTGATCGAAACGGTCAAACCAGCTTACGATACATATCCCATTGTGTTCGGAATGGGGGTAATGAGCTATGGACGACAGGCGGTGGGTTCGATTTCGAGGTTGAAATTAAAAGTTGCTTTTTGAAATTAAATAATTAAATAATATATATATATATAAACCGTTGACCCCCCTTTTTCCTCTTCGGTTCAGATCGAAGAGACAAATAAAAAAAAATCGCGAGGCCCCATCGGAACCCCGCATCCACCCTCGCCACAGGTCACGCCACTGGGTCCACCACCAGCCGCCGCTCCCCAAACAGCCTCCCCCCTCTTCATCGCCTCCTTCCTCTTTATCTCCTCCCCCAGTCGGCCCCTTCTCCGATGAAATCCATCACCCCTAAATTGAGACACCCGTTCGACGCAGCCCCCCTGAAGCTCAACGCACCCGCGACCTCCGCCTGACCTCCGCGCCACCTTCTAGACCCGCCACCACCAACGCGTGCAACAGTAAACCCTCACCCCCTCAAAGAAAAGGTAGTCCTATTTAATGAAATCAGTTTTTAGTTTGATTTTAGTTTAGTGAATCTAGGATTTGCAGTTTATGATTTTCAGTTTTATTTATATAAATAAATTAGTTATAAAAATGTATTTTTATATATTTAGCTTAGGAATAAAGATTTGATCTTTAACAGGAAAAGAATTTGATCTTCCTACGATAAAGTTTTGATTTTTATAGCGTGAACATCGTAGTGAATTTGAGATTTTTATGTATAAAAAGGTTTGATTTTTTTTTTTAATAAAAGTTATGATTTTTAATAAGGTAAAGCTTGTATTTTTTAAAAGCAAAAAGATCGTATTTTTAAAGGTGAAAATATTAGATTTTTGTTTATATAGAAAGAAGTGATTTTTATTTATACGAATAGAAAATAAAAATCTGATTTTTATTATATGAACCTCGATTTAAAAATATGATCTTTTATATAAGAAGTGAAGATAAAAATTCGATTTATATATATATATATATATATATATATATATATATGAAGTAACGATAAAAATTCGATTTTTATATATTGAAAAACAAAATAAAAACTCAATTTTTATATATTGTATAGCGAAGTAAAAATTCAATTTTTATATATATAGTGAATACGGGCAATGAGATTGACAAAAGGCGAGCACGGCGAAGATTTCTTCAAAAAGAGTCATGGCGTTTGGATTTTCTAGTCGGTGAGAACTCCTCACCTTTAATTTAAATTTCTAGTTTGAAATATATACTAGGATGCAGACGGTGTTTAGTAGCACCCGACACCCGTCGTCCACAGACTACGGACGACTTGTATGCTTGTTTGATTAATTTTGATGTGTAGTTGATTGTGTGATGGGAAATGAAATAAAACGTTTATATAGTTAAAATATTTTATAGTTAAAAATATTTTTTTTAACGTGTATTTAAAATGAAATAAAATTAAACAAATCGGACGATTTGTTTATACACACACATTTGACTGATATTTATTGGGACAATAAATTTTACACATCGCCCAACTGCACAAATAAAATCTGTGTTTGATTGTTTGAAAACCCCACACGGGTATTGGTGTGATATATGACATACGCTAATCCCAATAATTAGTTGTATGTCGATCGATTGATTGATAGACTGTTATATGCTTTGAATATTTATATTTGATGCTTATACAGTGTAGAATGCACTTAGGATGACGGTTGATTATTTGTCATTGTTGATATACACATACGTTGTATGGAAATCCATAGAAATAAAATCAATGGTAATTGATTGGGCCTCATTCCAGTTTTGACTAGAAATATTTGAAAAAGAATTATTTGAAATAGAATATTTGAAAACAGAAATATGTGAAGCCGTGTTGATTAGCCTGACGCCATTTTGACGCAAACGATTATATTCGTTTTTATAATGAATATTGAAAAGTGATTTCAAAATCGAATATTTTGAAAATGAATTCGAATCGAATTGAAATTGAATGGGAATCAATTTGAAATGAATTCGAATTACAATTGAATAGAATTGAATTTTAATTGAAAATGAATTCGAATTGGAACTGAATAGAATTGAATTTGAATTGAAAATGAATTCAAATTGAATAGAATAGAATTTGAATAGAAAGTGAATTCGAATTGAAATTGAATAGAGTTGAATTTGAATTGAAAATGAATTCGAATTGGAATTGGAATTGAATAGAGTTGAATTTGAATAGAAAGTGAATTCGAATTGAAATTGAATTCGAATTTGAAAATGAAGTTGAAAACGTTTCGAAAACGAATTTTAAGCGATTTGTAAAATACGTTTTAAAAGGAAATTGATGAAGTATACATTATATATATTATATATATATATAATGGCCTGAATATAACGCGCCGCGCTACGGTAGTTCATGAATTTTGACCATTGACTTCGAATGGATATTGTGGGAGATCCGACCGACGGATTCTCCTAAAACCGGAACCGTTGGGTTCTTATCGAAAAGAGCTTTCTAACAATATTAGAAATTAGAAATCTAACGGTTGGATTTGGAATTATATCCAAATCAAATTTGGAAAAGGTCGCTGTAAGTGCAGTTCGAAGGCCGTGGATGGAAATCGACTGTACGGGCCTTGATAAAATTATTAAAAATAATAATAATTTGTGTAAAATCATAAGAAATGATTTGGGAAGAATTGGGATGAAAAACTCCAAATTTGAAAAGAAAAAAATAGATTTTTATTGAAATGAACTAGTTTTGAACTAGAATTATAATTCGATTTATTTTTAAATAAATAACTTGAATTTGAAAAGGGTTTTAAAAGTAACCATAATTTCCAATAATTGAATTGGAATGGATTTCAATCGAAATTGTCTTTGGAATATTTCGATGTTGGATTTCGTGATGATACCGGTATTGTTATGGGAATTTGAAAGATATATTTATATCGTTATTTCCAATACGATATTTGTTGGTCGTAGAATTTGATATTGAATATAAGCCGAAATATTTTCTATTCAGAGCCTTGTATTTAATATCAAATGTGATTTGGGTTTGTCGTGAATGGTGTCTTCATTAACACTGTTCTTAAGCCCAGTTGAGAAAAAGATTTAAACTTTCTATTTAGATTTAATGAAGTGTACCAATTAAATGATATTTAATTGGAATTGAATTTGAAAGTGATTTTGGGTTTATCGTGAACCGTGTTTTAAATGACACTGACTCTTTAACCCAGTTAAAGATTAAAACTAAGTGGAGTTTTAATGAATCTTTAATTAGATTGAAAAGATCGAGAATGGGGTATCACCAGTTTTACTCCAGGGGATAGTTAAATCTTTAATTAGATTTGAACGTGAAATGGTAATTGAATTTACCAATAACACCGTGGTGTTAGATGTGAAGTATTACGAGTTTTACTTCATGGGCTGAATAGGTGGGGATTGGGAAATAAAATAAATGATTACTCCGGTGTGGTTCGCTAATCCCGACTAGTTTGAATTGATATTCAAAGAAGATTAAAGAATAAATTTAAAGAATTTATCTTTGATAAAATTAATGGGAACCTTTCCCAAAGTATAAGAATATTTGAATAAAAGTATATTCTGAATTGGAATGAAAGGTATGTTGTGTTTGTGTAACTAGTTTTTATATACGCGAGTTAGGGTTTATCCCAATCTGAATAACTAATTCGACGTGGTGTCGAAGATGAAGACGGTGGTTGAAGACCGGAGGCCTTCACATCATTTGGATAATTACTGATGATCTTGATTGGGCCATACGCCCAAGAGGAGGGAATCAGTTAGTGATCGTCTGGACGTACTTGGAGATCGACGGATATGTGGGGTACTAGGTGCCTTTGGTTTCGTTCAGACCCAGAATGAACTTGTAAATAGACTGTGTGTCTGACATTGGATTTCAGTCTTTGTGATTGATTTCTATTAATTATATATATGTTTGGCAACGGAGAATTTATTCTCTTGCTTAACGCCCTTCTCTGAGACGTACGAGCTCAGGGGTTATTTATTGATGGATATCCATCGCATGGAATGAATTGCCTGTGTGGCACGCCTAAGTGGCAATGGATCAAGGCTTCTGTTGAAACGAAAAGGCTTGTGGTTGATGATCAAAGCACGGCCTGTGTGGCGTAGCTTTGTGTAACATTGATTCGCGAGCCTCACACCCCGGTGGTGAACCAAAAACAGGAGATGACCTCAGGGAGGACATGCGTTTCTATCTACTTAGAAGTGGAGTCAGTGGTTTTACACGCCCTCACGAGTTTGACTTATGTGGTTGTTGCTGTTGCGAGGCGCCTCGGTTAGATCGGATGATCCGGGTTGGATTGTAACAACCCGTATTTTTAGTAACATGTTATAATGTAAATCAAGGCAGAATTAAATTCTAAAATCTGAATCAAGGAAAACGGGCTGTGCCATTCCGTTCGTCTCGGAAAAATACGCGAAATAGAGTCCGAGTTTTTGAAAAACGGAGTCCGTATGACCAAGTTATGGCCCAATGAAGTTTTCAGAAAATTCTAAGCCCGAAAACAGTTCAAATTCGAATTCAGATTCGAATTACAACCAAGGCAGAATGGGCGGGAATTTTCCCGCCCTAGGCACGGTCGACACAGGGGTCGACACCAGTGTCGAGCCCCCCCCCCCAATGGGTCGACACCCATGTCGACCCATGGGTTGACACCCATGTCGACCCAGGGGTTGACCCCCCCGGTCGGACCAATTTTTCTGGTGCACCATTTTGACATGTTCGGTCTTGCTCTGGAAGTTTCTGACTGGAGTGGATGGCTCAGATTCGATTTAGGGTTAATCCTATGGTCTAAACTACCCCTAATCTCTATAAAAAGACTCCTAGACCTAGCCTAAACCCTCATTAATCATTCCTACAACTAAATGTTGTCCAAATGTTCACTAATCGTGGCCTCCACCTTCTTCATGAGAGCATGAGTGTCTCAAATCAATCTATGTCATAAAGGAGCCATCTTTCTTAAGTAAAAGAGCCATCTTTCTTTGTCTTTGGGGTTATTCCTTCTTGTTCTCAACTCTTGAAGTGGAGTTTATCGTCTTTGGTTGCGGATTTGCTAGTGTGGCTTCGTCTCAATCTTATTTTATATTAATTCTATTCTTCATAGCATTGTAAGCCCTATACTACTCTTAGATTCTAACTATGAAGTTAAATATGACATGTTGCAAGTTGAGTTTGGGCCTAAGTATGATATGTGATTTGATCCTATCATGTATGCATAAATATATTCTATGAATGTTTGTAAAGCTATCACCTTTGTCTTATGCATAGAAAGCTATGATCTTTGATTATAAATGTTGCATTATGAAACATGAGAACTCTCATAACCTTTATGATAACTTGCATATAATGTTATATGCGAACTTCTAGCCACCATCCTATGTCATTTATGATCATGTTTCACCTATTTGCATAAGTTGATATTATGCATGTTTTGAGGCCCATGATATAATATGCAAGCTTATGAACATATATATGCCTCATATGCCACCATGTTTAACTTGTGGCCAACCTTATTACCTTATGCCCTTTTGTCATGCTTTTGCCAAGTTCCCTCTTTTAATCTATGTTTTGTTATGCGAAACGTACATGCGATGGGAATGCGTTGGGTTGGGTAA